>JAQFVV010002167.1:0-33157 GCA_028023455.1 Epiperipatus broadwayi | reverse complement strand
ATATTATATAAATAATAACATAGTAAGAACAACTACGATGACAATATATGAAGTGAACATTAGGAATTTACCCTGCTCGGTTTCTTTAAGCTCTTCAAGATGAGTCAAATGGTCTTCTTTCAGTTAACAGCAAACTTACTTTCTGCATCTGACTGCTGCGATAGTGTAAATATATTGTATACATTGACTCCTTTGGCTTTTAAGTAATTTTTGCACTCAAATTATTTGTATAATTAAAGTTTAAAAAGCTCTTTCTGCAGAAAAGAATTGGTTAGTTACTGAAAAGAGATTCATTGATTTCTTTTTGATGCTTTAAAATAATTAATAAGGACTAGTTTCTAATCTTCACTTCCTATGCTCTTGTCAGGATGATTGTAGCCAAGGCAAAAGTTGATTATCAAAGCCAGAGGATGCTAAAAATCGTGATTACCAGATTAGACGACTTGAGATGATCCTTTATATAGCTACTTCATAATCTTAAATCACATACAAGTAAAGAAAGAGTATCAGTCATTAATAATTTTTACTGAAACATCAGTTAGGTTTTATATATATATATTACAAATCGATGTCTGTATTTCTTCAAAATAATATACATAAATTTATAAATAAATATTTGAAAATACAGTACTTAAAAGTTTATAAAAATATATGTATAACCATCACTTAGAAGCGCTTTCAACTTGTCAGCTATCACTTTTAAAAGTAGCCAATTAGAAAAAAATCAACAACTCCAAATCACAAGAGATTACAGGGATTCTTCATGAAGAATAGAAAAAAATAGAAGATCATTGACACATAATAAAGCTACAGACAAATTATTAATTATCATTATTAGAGTTTTACCAAGATTACATAAACGAAAAAAGAAGAAATTTGACCACAAATTTAGATAAAACTACTGAAATAATAAAAAATGATTCTTCTATGAGTTCAAGCTTCTTTTGCGAATATGATATTGACTTAAATTCATTCTCATGCTACATAAACAAAAAAAAAAAAAGAAAATTAAAAAAAATCAAGATATGAAATTGGATAAAATAATCTAAATAAATAAGTCTAATATATCATTAAGTACAACAAATAATCATGATTGCTTATATATCTACAAGTTAGGTCACATCTTAATATATTATACACAGAAGTGGTAGAAGATAAAGAAAGTGATTTCCATTCTCACATGATTGATTTGATGTATTGGAATGATTCTTTCCTTTTTTCCATTGATGCCTAATCAAATTTAAGTTATATTTTAAATTAGTTTTTATCAATATTAATGAAAATTAAACAATAGGTATAAATGTAAGAGGATTAATTCTTTAGAACATGTCTCTACTTTATAAAGATTTTTTTTTAAAATAAACACTAGATATTATTTTCTTTATGAAAACTAAATTACATATAAACAACAACTGCAAATTTCAGAAATTTTATCTTCACTAGTCTATTAAATTCATCATAACAAATTTCTCCATCAGGAGGAGTTGCATTATAATAATCGCATCTCCAATTTGCAACTTTTAATATGTCATTTAAATTCAAATGTTATAATAATTATTTTTGTATTTGGTCGAACAAATCTAAATGTAATATATCTCTATCTACAAAATAATAGTAATACGATTTATAAAGTAATAAATATAATTAACTTGGCTCTTTATCATAGTTCAGCATCAGCTATTCTGTTGGAAAATTTTATCTTCCTTATCACATTTAGCCAAAATATTTAATTTTAATTAATATACTTAGTCTCATATCAGCTCAAGGTTCCTTTAATAATAATGTATATCCTACACAAAATAGTATTCTTCCTTATTGATTTCATTTATTATTATACTAAAGTATACATTTCAGAAGATTGAAACATCTCTACGCTATGTTTTTTCTCTGATGCTAAACTTTAAAAATTTTATTTACATAACTGGGCCAGTCATGTGTATTGTTAGTCTTCCGAGAACATCAAGGCTAATTAATAAATTTACAACTCCCAGGCTGTTTTTTCTGAGGCCTACATTTTATTTTCACAAAACCAAATATCTATCTAAAGCCATCAATTGATGCCTGGTTTACTTTTACTGAAATTCTAAGAGCCATAACCAATTATTTTTGCTGAAAACAATGGATCATATAAATGCTAAAAGAAATGGATTCTTTGTCTGCCATAATGAATTCAATGCCCTTTCACGACACTTAATATTAATAAAATACTTCAAATTAAATTAAATATAAAATTCTACAAGGGCACTAGCTGAAAATATTTCTATTAAGAGATCTAAGTTTTTCTAGCCAGTAGACATGCCTGGACTAAAAGTTATATTCGTTGGGCATTAGGATCAAAACTCAAACTTATTCTTTACTTTTACATGTCCATTTTAGTGTTGAGTATATTATACTGTTATTTAATGCTAATGATTATTAGAATTTTTCTTCAATAACCCCCGTACAACATCAAAGCAATCAAATTGAGAACCATATTCAACAATAGTCAAAAAAATGATCATGAAATAACAGCAATTAATTTTAAACAAATTAAATTCACTTCCTGAAAAAAGCATCTTGGCTCCTGCTATGGCCTCCCAGAAATTTATTACTATCATTTTGGTTCACTTTACTGTTCTAATTATAAAAGGTGTCATTGATGTCATAGCCTCAAGTTGTCAAGACATGCCTGGCCTCTACCTATTCACTGGTGCCTTTTTCAAAAAGAAAGAGATCTTCTCTCTATTACATCAAATATAAGACCTATCTCTATGACTCCTCTTTCTTGTAAGATCATAGAAGGGCTGATTAAAGACAAGATTCAACAAAAGGTTTTTGAATATTTCTTCTACTCAATATACAAAAAAAGGTTCATCCACAACCCACTTTTAATTTACACCTTTTCAAAATTTTAACAGAATACATTAGAATTAAAGAAAATCAGCCAATAGCTGTACAACTAGATATTATAGCAGCATTTGATTCAGTAAAAAGTGAAATAATGTGAAAACACTACAACAATATGGAGTTCCCTCCATCTATCTTACTATGATAGAAAATCTTCTATTTAATAGGAAAATTCATTACACTCAATGGTAAATTGCACCTGGCTTTAAACCATCAATTTCTATTCCTCAGGGCTCATCCTTGAGTGCACTTTTCTTCATTGCTTATATTAACCCCCTTCTCATAGAAATGTAAACAAAACTTCCCTGGGTTTTGTTTTCCTTTTCCTAAACAAAGAAATTAAACATCTTGCATATATGGATGATATTGTTGTAATGCTGCCATCAATAAAACACCACAGAACTTGAAAAAATCCTTAAAGAGTTTTCATAGGAATTCAAATTAAATTTTTAATCTAGAGAAAATCTGCTGTTTGGAAAACTTCATTCAGGAGAAAATGTCCCTGCAAGTTTCACATCAAAACCTCAACCTTTTTAGGTATACCGTTGGCCCATTTCACCAAACAAAATGAGAAAAATGTTACAAGACAAACTGGTTATATCAACAACAAAAACAATGGATTCTCAAAAAGCATTTACTTATCTTTCAGTATGATACAAGTTCTCTTACACAATTCTCTGTTTTCAAGCATAAAATTAATTATTGTTTACAAATTTTACCCTACAAAAAATTTACTTCACTTAGAATAAACATCATTGTACAAACTAGCCTCCTTTGGAAAAAAAGTGGTCTATATCAGTATGCATAAAATCCAACATCCAAAAATACTTAATGGCTTAGGGTTACATTCAATTAATACTTTACTAATTAAAAATATACTTAATTTATTCTACTACATCAAAGATTGAATTTAAATGCCAAAACATTATTAACACATTAAATCATTCCCACGATCTCGCCTCACCGAATATTAAAAAAATTAGCCACAACTACTCATCTCCTTATTGATAAGCAAATGGACTTAAATAAAATTCTTTTTAATAATAAGCATACATATTGGGGGGGCATTTAAAATGATAAATCCTCAGCTGATATTACCTCTCCTCGTTATCTTGAAGTGAGTAATATCAATCTTTTTAATAAAATGAGAAACTGAATATTTAATACCTAAATATATTGATTTTATCATTAAAATAAATCTGTCTTCACTTCCTACCAACGATTTCCTAGTTCAAATAGAAGATTTAAAGGTTCATTCCTATATATTTTAATGTAAAAAAGGTAGTGAAACAGAAGGATTTGAAATCTTTCATCTTGTTTCTTGCTCACGACTAAGAGAAGTAAAATATATTATTCAAGATCGTTTCAATAATCACATTCCAGAACTCTTTGATTATCATTCTCAAAATATATAAATGGGTAATGCATAACAATATCCAGAAGATGCATATTTATTAACACGTAATAGGGTTACTTGGATGTCATGTAGTGCTAACCAATTCTCCATTGGACTTACAACTTTCCATTAAAGGATACATTTAATTCTATTCGAAAAAAGATAAGCTACTTGCACCCAAAGAAATCTACCTATCCACATGGACTGGTTCTTGGTACCAGAGAATTCAGGAAGTTATTAGTAAAAATGCGTTAACTTTACTTTACTAGATTTTTTTTTGTTGTCTTGAGAATTTCAATTGTAAACACTTTATATAAAATAAAATCTCTATTCCTTATTTTTTTTTAAAAAAAAATATATAACAAACATCTTTAAATTATCATCTTCCAATTGTTGTAAATGGTCGTTCACCAGATATTATAAACTCTCTCGCTCATCTGTATATATACAATTAAACAAAATAAAATATAGTAATTAAAAAAAAAAAGTCAGGCTTCCATAATTCCATGTCAACTTTCCCATAATTCTGTGGTCTGCTAACGTTTGCTGCTTGCCTATTAATTAAATCTTGATTATATTTATATATTAACACCCACCTCTTTAATTTTCCTTTTTATTATTATTATTATTATTATTATTATTATTAATATTATTTATTATTATTATTATTATTGTTATTGTTATTATTATTATTATTATTATTATTATATTATTATTATTTTTAATATTATTATTATTATTATTATTGATATTATTATTTTCCTTATTATTATTAACGAATATTTATTTATAGAATATGTATATTTCACTTGATGGTATTTTTAAAAAGCCATTATCTATTTGATCTTTTTCTTATATAACTTTCTATAAGAATTATATATATTAAGCTTTATCATATCTTAATTTTTTACAAGTATTAATACCTGTATATACATAGAGAGGGGGGGGGGGGGGGGGGGGGGAGGGAGGGAGGTGAGAGAGAGAGAGAGAGAGGGAGGGAGGGAGGGAGGGGGGGAGGGGGGGAGGCTGAGAAAAAAAGAGAGAGAGAGAGAGAGAGAGAGAGAGAGAGAGAGAGAGAGAGAGAGAGAGAGAGAGAGAGAGAGAGAGAGAGAGAGAGAGAGAGAGAGAGAGAGAGAGAGAGAGAGAGAGAGAGAGAGAGAGAGAGAGAGAGAGAGAGAGAGAGAGAGAGAGAGAGTAGAGAGAGAGAGAGAGAGAGAGAGAGAGAGAGAGAGAGAGAGAGAGAGAGAGAGAGAGAGAGAGAGAGAGAGAGAGAGAGAGAGAGAGAGAGAGAGAGAGAGAGAGAGAGAGAGAGAGAGAGAGAGAGAGAGAGAGAGAGAGAGAGAGAGAGAGAGAGAGAGAGAGAGAGAGAGAGAGAGAGAGAGAGAGAGAGAGAGAGAGAGAGAGAGAGAGAGAGAGAGGGAGAGGGAGAGAGGGAGAGAGAGAGAGAGAGGGAGGGAGGGAGGGAGGAGGGAGGGAGAGGGAGAGAGAGAGAGGGAGAGAGGGAGGGAGGGAGGAGGGAGGGAGGGAGGGAGGGAGAGAGAGAGAGAGAGAGAGAGAGAGAGAGGGAGGGAGAGAGAGAGAGGAGAAAATTTGCATGACATATGACACATAGCTTATAAAAATATAATGATTATAGTGTTTGAGAGCAGATTAAATTGATTCCATTTTATGTAGATGAGTGTATAATTTATGTGCTTTATATCACTCTAAAGTAATATATAACTAATAAAAATATTGTTCTGTCAAATCTTGCTTTTAGTATTTTTATGTCAGTATTTTTAGAGCACATAAATAAGTATTATACCACTCTTTATTTTTTTTAAGAACGTATTTTTGGTGTCAAAAATTACCGAACAGTTAGCAAGACACATGGTTCTAAGAGTATGAGTAATTACTGTGGTATTATAAGGATAAAAGATTTTAATATTTTCTTGAGCAATAATTTAATTAAGATTAATTATTTGCGTGTAAAAGATAAAATGCCTTAAAGACGATAAGTACAGACAGCTTTGAAAAATGTATGCCATATTTTGTGGGTGATTATACAAGACATGTGGGATCCAGATTTTATTTAAAATCGTTAATGTGGAGGATTTTGGTAGGAATTAGGCAAAATAACAGGTTAAACAAAAATTTAAACCATAATTGAGGAACTCACATATCTTTGGAATCTGATTAAAGTTTTAATAATGGGGAGAGTTGACCATAGATGACTGCTAGGAAATATAATTATTTCCAAATCTTTTAAATGAAACACCAACTAAAGATTTGATTTTATAATTCTCCAATAGATTTGCATGTTTGGTACCATGATCAATATAAAAGAACGACTTGCATATGGAAGTGGAATAATGTTATAATTGGAATAATTGTTGGGATTGGACTAACTAAGGGTAAGAAGTGTATTTTTTTTTTAACTATTTTATAAATAAATGTTTTATTATTCAAAGTTGTGTTCAGAATTCTTCTTTGACATACATTCGTATTTCATATTTCCACACATGCACACATTTACTTATCTAATATGATATGATTACACTTCATTTAATTTAATGGTGAACATGTTCATATATGATGATGTTGATTTCCTTGATCCAAACACTGTCTGAAATGTTGATTATTTGGTGATTCTCTGGAAACTATATCATTTAGTTATTGTTTAGATGATGAATTAAAATCAAAATGTATCCTATTTCTTTCATTACCTAACTGCCATTATTTAGTTAGGGTATTGCTTAATTTTTTTTTTATTAAGGAAAAAAATGCAGGTGACTGATCACCCACTACATGATGTAAATACATTTGTTTAAAAGGAATCTTTAGATCATACTACAGTCAATAACCTTAGTCTTCTCCATTGATTCATAAGAGTCTTTGAATTGCCAAGTTCTTTAATTCACAGATCCTTAAAACTTCATCTATGTTGCCATGTCTTTGTATAAACTGCATTTATGGAATTCATACTTTAGCCCGTTTCTGAATTTCTATTGCTTTCCTGTTCGGAGTTTTCTTCAAAATTTTCCTCTTGTGAGCTTATTTCTTCATCATCTGTGATTTCTTCTGTTTCATCAGTACACACAGGACTAGTACTAATTTGTTGCTGCATTTACTTTGGATAGCCATCTACTTCCTCGCTTCCAGAACTGTCACTATGAGTGTATTTTAGCTCTGATATAGGAGAAAAATGATTGAGAGCATATTAAAAAGTAATGATTGTCATATATATCACTATTGTGACAGAATTAAGGTTTAATGAAGGTACTACTAATTCTATTTCCTGATCTCTATAGATTCTTTTATATTTAGATAATAGCTGTCTAATTATAAAAATCTATAAATTAAATAAATACTTCGAATTCTATAGTCTACTAGAAAAAGAGTTAAGTACAGATACACTAACACAATATATTGGTATCGAACGAAAAATTGTTCAGCGCTAAGAAAAGTATATGGCACTATTACTAAAACACACACGCACGCATTATGAAGTATGTCGAAACAACTATATAATAATAAAAAAACATCTGAATTATCAAGCATTTTAATTGAAGTAAGACAATCAATTAAATCTATAAAAATTGAAAATGAAAGCAAGTGGAAGAATATGTAGTAATATCGATATTTAAGAAAGGTGAATAAAATAAGACATTATAAATATAGACCTGACTTTATCAGTTATAAGCAAGATCTTTACCTTTACTTAGATTACTACAACTTGTGTTCAACAAAAAAAAATCCAGGTTGAATTAAAAAGTAGTTTAGCAAAATGGATGCATTCAGCTATTAAAATAAACTATTATATAGGATATATGAGCAAAGACTTTCACACGACCCACCACTCTCCACTCTATCTCATGACACTGATACACTTGAACACATATATGTCAAAAAGATAAATAACCACCAATATACATATTTCAGGCTAAACCAGCAATCATAAGTTGGTCCAGATTACCATCTCTACACATAACTGAGCACTTATAGCATATATGTATAGAGATGGTAATCTGGACCAACTGATGATTGCTGGTTTAACATAAAATACGTATATTGGTGATTATTTATCTTTTCAACATATATGTGTTTAGGTGTATCAGTATTATGAGATAGTGTGGAGAGTGGTGTTCATGTGAAAGTCTGTGCTCATATACTCTATATATTACATATATAGACACAAGTATATAATAAGCCTGTGTATTTTCAGTTATTACATAGTAGAGATGTCTGACCAGCCTTGTATATGTGTTTGTTATTAAAAGTAACTATTGAAAGGATTTGAACGAGTTTTAAATATTCATTAAAATGCACCCAGTGATTATGGTGGCCTTAAGGCTAGTGTTAGAGAGGGTGCAAGGTTGGTTAATTTTTGCAAAGCAGTTTACAAGTTATACAAAACGTATTTTATGGATTAAAAGGGGGAGCTAAGGAATATAAAAATAAATGGATATTTTAAGTTTTAATGCTTCAGTATTTTAAGAAATCTTACAAAAATTATAAGACGAAAGCAATAAAGACTAAAAGATTAATATTTAATTATAAAAGTTAATCGTAATTCTTTTGGTCAGATTATTTTATTAATGCACATAAAAATCTAATAGATTATAAATATGAACATATGTGATCTGCTTTTGGTAAAAATAAAGAAAATATGCATGTGTTCGAAAAAGAAGTTTTAAATTTTTTTTTTTTTAATTAATAAATTAGCAAAAGATTTTTAACGTCCGCAACTGAAAATATTTTTTACTTTTTATAGCGCGCTCAACTATATCTAGAAATTAGTAAAATCTTTTCCGCTGTGGACGTTAAAATTTTGCTACATTTATTACAAACACAAACAAAAAAAGGAATTTTTACCTGTGGGATAGATTTGGATGCTTTACAGGATGAACATTATAGATTTCAACTTTTGAGTTACAAAGAGGCAAAAACAAAAGATATATATAAGTAAGAACAAATAAGTGTTACATTACGGACAGAATTAAAAAGTTGAACTAAAGCTATAGTGATAATAGAAGATAGATGGAAAAGTGAAAGGAAAATTGAATTCAAAAGTCAGTAAAAGACAGTTAATAGTTGGAGACAATTTTAAAAAAAAGTTTGGAGATAAGTGGAGAAGTCATAGATTAAAAAAACGAATTAAATTTGAGGGGAATGTGATTCTATAATAGATGAATACTTGAAAATATCTTCCGTAAATGAAATTAGTAGCCAGATTGATTTAAAAAAAAAAATATTGCTTTTATTTAGATTCATTTTACAATATGATGGATTAAACATTTACGATAGTTTTTTTATTAAATAATCGTTATAAAATTATATATTATTGCTGAAATATTAAATTTTAAATCAAGTCCAATTTCAAGTCCATTAGTCGTGATCAAAATTTTAGGCGAGCTTTTATTTGTTCGATGTATCACTAGTTGATTTTTTCTGCCGTTTTGGTCGAATTTCTGCGTCAGGATTCACTTTTCTCCGTTTTCCAACAGCATAAGGATCTTCTTCGGCTCTGCTACGCCGGCGAGTTCTTCTTTTACCTTTGCGTCTGATCTGAGATGAACTTCCACTGACTGACTTTTTTACTTTTTCTTCTTCTCTTTTTTCGTTTTACTTGAGTCTGACTGCCACTTTGACTTTTCTTTGCTTTCTTTCTTCTACCTCTTCTAGCTTTCTTTCGCTTTTTTGTCTTCCTTCTTTTAGATTTTCTTTTCGCTGTTCTCCTTTTTGGTTTCTTTCTCCGTCTTACAGTTCTGCGCCTGACTCTAGTTGCCAAAGTGTAAAGACCAGAAGAAGTTTTGGCGAGCGATTCATCGTCTAGACCCTGTTTTAAGGCTCGATATACATTTTGTTTCACAGTCTTGTCGGTAGCATCCAAATTGTACTGGTCACTAATGCAACCTATAATAGCGCACGGGCGAGAGCCTCGAGTGTCATCCAAATAGTCGATTGCATCCTGGACTTTATCTCGATATTGCGATGGTTTTAAACGTTGAACCATCGTTTAATGGATCTAAATATACTTTTCAAACGAAACAAATTTTGGCCGTCTGTAATTGGCAGTCGTTCGATTTAGAATGAAAGTTAAAAAGTTTCAGTTCTAGAACAAAATTCATAGTACTATTATGACGCAAATTATACTTGAAAGCATAGTATCCACGTATCCACGTACAAAATATTAGATTCCTTATTGTTATAGATGGGATTAAAATATTAGTATAATAAATATATATATCTTTAAAACTAAAAACATTCTAAAAATTTTTTTAAAAATTATTATTATTTATTAGGTTACCAATATGTGAATAAATTATTACACAGAAATTATCTTTGATGTATTTTAAAAGAATCAAATATTCAAGATTGATATTTATGAAAAAAAATATCAAAAAGCCTAATTAAAATTAAAAAAAAAATAGAAATAAAGTCAAGCGTTGGTGGTCGAGAGGTCAGCACAGCTGCCTTACAAGCAGTTGTCCTGGGTTAGCGGGTTCGCTTCCCGGCCGACGCTATGACACATGAAAAAAAAAAACCAGAAATAAATTCACAAAAAATTAAATTGCCTTTCGTAACTTATTACTATTTACGTTCGAAAGTAATAGCTGGGCAAATTTTTTTACCTCGACCCCATTTGTGTGAAAATTTTGATTTGTTGTCTAAATTACAACTTTATGTATATTTGTAAGTCATTAATTGTGAGTATGGATGCCGAATATGTTAGTAACAAATGAACCGACAATAACGAAGATTTTTATTAGGAAGGTCATGTGATTTTAGAAATTAGTTTTTCGTGTACGTTGCTCTGAACACTTTAGGTCACTTATACATGAACATTGCTTTAATTTTATTATTGACCTTCATATCATTTTAGCATTAGTATTACAATTTGAAATACAAGAAGGTATAATTAGGGCAAGTTGTGGGCATCCACTCACGACATTGCTGTGGATTCTTTAACCTAGCTCTAATTCATTTCTGCAGTGTCTAGATTAGTCAGGCACATTAAATTAGTTGGGATCCCTTTATGATTTAGAACTCCGGCAGAAGATCAGACTCTGGAGGTCATGATTCTATGGGTTGCAGCTCCACTCCATTCCTTTCAGGGTTTAAACATTCCATAAAATCTTGAGCAATATAACATTCCATTTTTTAACTACTTCCGGATATTACACAGAGGCTAAACTCTCCATACAACAGCGCCACCAGTGCAAAAAGTTTTGTGCATACACTTTCTATTTAATAGATAGGAAATTTTAGGCACAAACCTTCTTGCATCCATTGATTATTCTGGCTTGTTCCTGGTAGTGCTACTGTATGGAGAGTTTAGCTTCTGTGTAAAAAGTCTGTGTAAGCATAAGAAATGATGATCATATGATAGATACTTGGGGATATTATCAAAAATATAAACTTATGTTAAATTATTAACCACAATTGTCTCAATCAATGTAACCATAATATAATTCAATATAGCATTCTTTCAACATTATAGTAATTGTCTAATTAGGCATAGATTTTACAAATATTTTTCTAACACATAGTTGAACGTTAAATATTACAAATGCTATTAATAGGCTTTTAACACCCCTGGACTTTCTAGCTTGGTACGTTAGTGCTGTCATTAGCAAGCCCAGCCATGTATATGGGTTGCATTTTTAGAAAGTTTCTAAACAGAGATGAAATCACAAAACATCACATGATCACCATTCTTCATTCTTTATGCTTACACAAACTGTTTACAAAAGAGATTAAACTCTCCATACAGTAGCACCACTCAGTGCAAACCAGGGTAATCAATGAAATGCAAGAAGATTTGTGCATAAGATCCCTATCTAGTGCCTACTTAGCCAATATCCCTAGACTAGTTTCTAGCTTATGGCTTCCATCAATGAGGAGCTTTGGATTTACAAACACTGCACGTAGATTTTAGGAGTCCAAAATGGAAAACACAATAGTGTTTCAATTCAAGCTCATTAACTTAGGTAATCATATACATCCTAAGATCTAGGTGCAGTGCTGTCAGAGCCAAAGCTACTCAATAATGAAAGCCACAAGCTAGCAAACTAGTCTGGGGATATTGGATGAGTAGGCACTAGATGAGGATTTTATGCACAAATGTTCTTGAATCCATTGATTACTCTGGCTTACACTGAGTGGTTCTACTGTATGGAGAGTTTAGTTCTCGGTGTAAATAGTTTGTGTAAGCATAAATAATGGTTATCATATGATGTTTAGTGGTTTAATACCAATCATGCCCAATAGGATTAATAGTTACTGTGGTTATTAAAGAACCAAAGACACCAAAAGTATGGTTGCTGAACTGAATTCAGATCTATATGACTATATAAATTAATGAGCTTGAATTGAAAATGTTGGGTTTTTATTTTGGACTCAAAGCTATATAGTTATCTAATATGGGAAAATGGCTTCTGGAGGGTTGCATTAGATCCCAAGATCTAGGTGCAGTGATCACAGATCCAAGGCTCCTCATTAATGGAAGCCACAAGTTTAAAACTAGTCTGGGGATATTTTATGAGTAGGCATTAGATTAGGATTTTACCCACAAACCCTCTTGCATCCATTAATTACTCTGGCTTGCACTGATCAGCACTACTGTATGGAGGCCATTTTGCATTACCATGGCAACTTAATATATATATGAATTGCTAACAGAATGTTAACATTTGTTTAATAACTCAATACACCAGAGATTATTTACAAGATTATAAATATTTAAATATATCAATGATAACCCTTCCAGTTCTGAACACATCTTTGCAATGACTTTAATAATTATAGCTTTGCTTTAATATGGTTATAATTCTCAGAGGTATTATTGTTATAAGTGTTATATATCAATGTGTTTCCCTTGCAGATTTCAAAAACCATTTGATATAGTTGGAATTTCCACCATGATTAAAGCTTCGTAATGGCAAGACATATATCCAGGATATTAACAAATTCTAAAGAATACATATTGAAAAGCAACACCAGTAATTATATTCTTTGATGATACTTATAAGTTTAACAATAACAATGGAGAGAATGATTCTACGTCTTCAAATGTTTGGCATCAGTTTTATAGAAGCATTTAAAAATAAAAATGAGAAGCTAAGGAAATGAATATAAGTGAATCCCTTTTAGAATGCTACCTTCATGTTAACAGAGAAAACCAAACTGCTCCATTGTCCTCACCAAAATGCACATTTTGTGAAAATTTGGACTGATTACTTTATGCCTAGAGGGCGTCAGGTCACATTAAAATGTATTATTATTATTGTTGTATCTAAGGCAAACTGTTACCCTCTGGATTGTATAAACAAATAATAAAAGAACGACTCTGAAAAAAAATGAAACGGATCTGGGTAGTAGTTAAAAGTAATGAAGTTTTATTAACAGAGGGTCACACTTGAGGTTATGAACGAACATAATTTTTCTTATATATTCTAAATTACACACTTTATGTAAATACTGTACGTAATACAATTATATAGACCTAAAGGCTTGCAAAATAATATTGAAGATCTATACAACCTGTTATTAGTCCCTGAGTTTACTTTGGAATGTTCAGAGGTAAACTTGTCTGCAAGGCTTTAGATGAAAGAGGGAGTATTGGCAGCACCCATTGGACAGTATGGACAGTATGTCTGCATACCTGGAACTTCACTTCAAGAGTCTTCTTTTACCCTGATTATTCTACCCGAACTCCTGTGTATAGTCCATTGCCTCTTTTAATTAGGCATCAGCTGCCCACATGGTGACCCATATCTCAAGTTCCCTTATTCATTTCTTGGGATCATATAAAGTCATTTACATTCAATTTGTATATTTTTAGTCATCAGTTTCACTAACATCGAACTGATAAGGACCTAACATTCCATAGTTACAGTGGCTTTCTTTACTTAGTTTAGATTTATCTCTTCGCTATTACTGATTATTTATCAGTATCATATATACTTAACAATTGCTATTCAGGATTTTGTCACTTCTGAGAATGACTTTAATCATATTTTATATTTTGCTTATTTATATCTCTCTACTTATAATAATTACCTTTGCTAAATCATACCTTTCCGTGCTCTTCTGCTCTTCATCGAGTGTTTTATCTAGCATTTTCTTCACCTTTTTTCCTTTCCATTATCTTCTAAACCAGTCCCTATCATGTTTTAGACTGACGATAATGGGTATGGAGATTTGTGAATTTTATAGCTCTAGATCATCTTAAGAGTGATCCCCCCCCCCCAAAGTTCATGGAGATTTGTGCATTTTATAGCTCTAGATCATCTTAAGAGTGATCCCCCCCCCCAAAGTTCATGTGTAATGTCAGATGGTGATCATCTAATGAATGCTTGTGATATGGTAGAATTGAGATGAGTGATTGAAACCAAAATACATAAAAGTAAGCAACGATTATTTAAGATAGGTGAAGTGGTTGTTTTTGCAAATAATGTCTTAGAGTTGGAAAGATGTTTCAACAGTCAGCAGATGAAAATAAAATGCTAAGAGAGAAAATAAATGGCAAAAAAGATAAGTAATATAAAAAGGTAAAAGTAAAGAAGGTGAGTAAAGAATTAAAAGATGATATTAAAGATATTGCTCAGATTCTTAATGCAGTTTAATGTTATGAATTAGTTCTGGAATGAGAATTAGTCAGAGGATGAAACTTGAATGGAGTGATTTTAAGAGATGTAACTTAAAATAAAATCTGCCCATGAGTTAAGAAAGTAAAGAGTTTTTATAAATATGATTTATCAGTACTTACATTTTACTTAAATGCTTAACACAAGAGCAACATAGAGACTTCAATTATGATTCAAGTTTAAAGATGTATAAGAGTAACCAAAGTGAAGTAAAAGGCTCAATTAATCCGCAAATTCAAAAGGTGGTCTCTTGAGGCAAAATTCCTCGATTTCCTTCTCAAAATCAATCTTCACTCCCTTCCCACAAATCAATTTTTGGTCAACCATAGGGGTTTCACCAAGATCTCTCCCATATGCCAGCTCTGTAAAACTGACAAGGAAACCCTCCAGCACTTCCTATTTAAATGTCCCTTTCCACTTGGAGTGAGACATATCATTAACACCTACCTTTCCTTGCACAATAATACGATCTTCAACCTCCAAGAATCTATAAAAACAGGGGTCTTTGCAACTATTAGATTATCAGTTTTCCTCATCTATGCACTCTGGCTGCTCCGATGTGCCATTATTTTTGACCAGAGTGTCCACTCAGTGAATCAAAAGCTATTGGACCGAATTCACTCCCCCACCTCCACTCCTCACAGACACTTGGGCAATCCTCCAACTCCCATCCTCTCAGCCTCTGTCATAGGACTCAATCATTCAAATGTTTGTGACACTTGCGGTGCTTGCCCAATGAATATATGCATTTCTGACTGGCCTAGACTACACACCATTTCCCCTTTCCATTCCCTTTTCACATGTATCCTTCCCCTTTTACCATGTTGCTTCTGAAATTTCAATTTATCATATAATCACTCCATTGTTAACCTTTTTCTAACTATGTTTGTATCTGGTTTTTTTTATGAGTAAACTTTCATCACTGAGGGGGGAAAAGTGTAGTGAAATATATGGAGTAGAAAATAAACAATTATCATGTCCATCATTGAAAAAAATGGAGGTGATCTTGACATAAAAGAGATGATAATAGATGGATGATAAAAAATCTAAACCAAACTTCAAGATATTGTAAAATTAAAAAGTGACAAATTTTGATGAATAAGATGTAAAAAAAATTGTAAATGATGTAGAAAAGCACTAATAGTCATCCATAGAATAGAATGAGAAGGCATTAATTACTTGGCTTACCAATTGTGAGTGATGAGTTTTTGAGAAGTTTCCATGTGTGTCGACCAATAGGTATTACAAGATAGATACCCATTTAGTGACCAATATAAGCTGGAAAATAATCATATTACTGATTAAAGATTAAACGGATTTTTTAAAATTTATCCTTGCCTATATTTAAGCCCATGTCTTAGAAAGAGTCTGTAGCTCCTTTGATAAAGATAGCTTCCAAAACCCAAACAGGGATCCATTGACTACTTTTGGTTACATGATGCTAAATAGAAAAATATACAATGGTTATTTCTATTAATCAATTACAGCTCACTTTGATCAAATATGGAATGATTTACCAAAGGATTAAATCTATCTATGCTCAATATTTACATAGCTAAAGAGTTGAGTTGGATTGCGTTTAAACTCTTAGAATGGGAAATTTTTACATCTCACTAGCATTAAATTCACTTCCTCTAAAACCACCTTCTTAATGACAAATTAATCTGGAGTCATCATCATCATCATCAACCATTATCAATCCGCTGCAGGATGAAGGTCTCTCCAAGTTTAATCCATCTTCTCCGATCTTTAGCTTCTCTTTTCCACAACACCCCTGCACATTTTCTTATTTCATCCATCCATCTCACATGTGGCCTCTTTCTGTGTCTTTTACAATCTCTTGGAATCCAGTTTAAAATTTCAATTGTCCATCTATTATCATTTCTTCTAACAATATGTCCAGCCCAACTCCATTTCAATCTTTTAATTTTTTCAATAAGGTCAGTAACACCTGTTTGTTGTCTTACCCATACATTGCGTTTTCGATCTCTTCTTGTTACTCCCAACATACATCTCTCCATACTCCTTTGAGTGGTCTGAAGTCTCTGTATTGCTCTTCTATTAAGTGTCCAAGTCTCAGATCCATAAGTAAGAACTGGTAAAACACATTTGTTAAAAACCATTCTTTTCAAACACATAGGCATATTTCCTTTTAGTATCAAGTTATTTCTACCAAAAGCACTCCAACCAAGTTTAATTCTATGATTAATTTCCTCCATTATGTTTCCATCTGTATTAATAATCTGACATAGGTATTTGTAACTGTTAACTTCTTCTAATTCTTCATAATCAATCTTTATTTTCATATTTTGAGCAAATCGATTAAACATTACTTTAGTCTTTTTAACATTTATCTTTAGTCCTACTTTTCTACTTTCATCTGCTAACTCCTGCAACATTCCTTGCAGCTCTGAAGCATTATTTGCAAAAACAACTACATCATCTGCAAAATCTAAATGACTTAAATACTCTCCATTTACTTTCATTCTTTTAGTTTCCCATTTTAATCCACAAAATACTTCTTGCAGCACTGCTGTAAAAAGTTTTGGAGATATGGAGTCACCTTGCCTTACACCTTTCTCAATGTTGATTTTTCCAGTATCATTATGTAATCTAATTGTTGCTGTTGCATTTTTATAAATATTCTTTAAAATATGACAATATCCTGGATCTATACCTTGATGATCCAATGCTTTAATCACTGAAGAAATGTGTATAGAATCGAATACCTTTTCATAATCTACAAATCCAAAACATAATGACAACTCATATTCATTTGTCCTTTCTATCACTTCTCTCAATACCTGGATATGATCTATTGTACTAAAACCACTTTTAAATCCAGCTTGTTCTCTTGGTTGGTGGAAATCCAAAGTTCTCTGTAGACGAGTTGTAATTATCTTGGTAAAATTTTTATATAAAACTGATAAAATGGAGTAGAAAGTCAAAAGCACTCAACATAATCACAAATAAAAAACACACAAAATTTAATAGGCATTCATTACATAGCATATCCACATTTTATTTTCCAGGAACCATCAAGAAAATAACCAAACATATCAGCGACTTCCCAAAACATGTAATCTCATTCCTTCCAATCCCATTGACACTCCACCACTCACAGCAGTAATTTTGTCAACTTCATTGTTTAACACATACTATCCTCTCACGCTTTCTTCCTAAATAAGAGGAAGTGTGGAGAAACATAATCGTAGAAAACAAAACAATGTTTTTGATTCAATCTTTTCATACATCAAAATGAAGTTTGGATATAAATACTTGGAACCCAAATATCTGAGCTTGTTAATTATTTTTTGGTACAAAATACTCTTTAAAATTATAGATCCTTACTCTATGTCATAGAGATATTTTTAACATTTTCTATTGGAATGCATCTCTCCCCAAATGTATCATACTTTTATCATAGACGCTATGTGCTTACATACAGAAATACTAGCCAGAATCATTGATAGAATATGTAGATGCCTTTATCCCATAGTTTCTGGTTTATTTGGAGATACTTACTTTTCAAACACGTCACATTCTTCTTTCTGACACTTCAGCATACTAATCTAATAATTACAACCTTCATGCAGAAAGGCATGGCAAGTAAAGTCTGATGTCAAAATGATATTGATTTAAAAAAAAAATACAAATGGCATTGTTCATTCAGAATTTATTGATCTTAAAACCTACAAGTTCTGAAACCGTTTGAATAATGCAATAAAATGTAAATGTTCCATTTTGTGGCAAAGTGAGGCGTGCATGTGTTATAATATTGCACTACACCCAAAAATTTGAGAATGAAACAATTTAATTAAATTCAGCATGACCCAGCTTATTCATCGGTCACATTCACTCAATCTCACTCTGTGTGACTTCTTTTTACTCTCTTAAATGTAAAAATGTCTCCTTTTTAGCAAACTTAGAAATAGTAAAGAAAGTATTAAGGGGGGCATTAAAAGGCATCACTTTGCAAATGTTTCAAGACTATTTCAAAAAATGAAAAACACATTTAGACCAGTGAATTGCATTAAATAGTCTGTACTTTGAAAAAAAAAGTCAATTCACATTACCTAAAAATAAATATACAATTTTGTATTACAACATTGTTCTGGGGTTCCTCCTTGTATATACTTGCTTATTTATATTATAATTCTGCAATAGTCTTAATGTTGTAGTTTTGTATGGTAAATTATTATTTTTTAAAATTATTATTATTATTTAAAATTATTTATATCATAATTTTAAACATGCTTTAGCTTGTACTCAATGCACTTTAAAATTTGCAATAATCAAGCATATTTTGCCGATAGAGGGAACTTTCCAAACCATGACACAAGATAGCAACTTTTATAAAGATAAGAAAGGCCATCTTATCTTCAACCTAAATGTCCACTTATATAGGTGAATCTGAAGCATCTTTATTTGGAAGCGAGAAGTAGTTGTTTTTTTTTTTTTTTTTTAAAAAGAAATACTTGTTTTCTTCATTGTTTGAGTCCACTATTTCCTTTACAAATTAATTTATGTGAAATCTTGTGATTTACAGTGAGCTAATATTACGATCTTAATGTTAAAAATTCTATAAACTATTGAAGAGTAGTATTTAATTTATTGAGTGCACAGAGTATATATATTAAACATGCTTTAGCCTACACTCAACGCACTTTAAAATTCGCAATAATCAAACATGTTTTGCCGATAGAGGGAACTTTCTAAACCATAACACAAGATGGTGACTTTTATAAAGATATATTTGCATATTGAAAAACACTGTACTGGTCAGTTCAGTGAAGAATATATATTCTATTCTAATAAAATTTATCAACAAAATATGAGCTATTACATACTATATATGATGTAAGTAAGATGGGTTCGTAATAAAATGTAACTCTACTGTGCACTAATCTGTCTACCATTACTAATAGCTGAAAGTATTTGAAAAATCATACAGTTTGAATTTTTCTAAAAACATTTAGCAATATTAGATGACGGAAATAGTCCAAAATATAATTACAACTATAATCACAAACTTTTAGATAAACAAATTAATATTACATTGTTTTTTTAATTTTTACACAAACATATAATAAACATCAAAATAAGAGTTATAGATCACACGAACCTATTCTCTTAAGCTTGTAGGTTATAAACATTGAGGATTGCCAATTCCTCAACAAGCTTTGTGATAAATGCTTAGCCAGAGAAAGCATTTAAAATATCTCTGTCAGGAACCTCCCCCACCCCTGACCATGGTTTTGTGCTTTGACACTCCTCAGAGAAGTGCCAGGTAGATTCAGATAAAGGGGTTTGGGGGGGGGGAAGTTCCTGACAGATATTTTAAATGCTTTCTCTGACTAGGCATTTATCACAAAGTTTGTTGAGGAATTGGCAAGCCTCAATGTTTATATAATAAACATATTTCAATATTTTTATATAGATACTTATACATAAAAATATTATTAATATTAATTAATTATTAATAGGATGGAAGTATAATGGATGAAATTAATAATAGAATTAAACTCGGATGGGAAGCTTTTGGTAGAAATAACTTAATATTAAAAAGATATATGCCTATGTATTTGAAAAGGAATGTTTTAATAAATATGTTTCCCCAGCTCTTCTTTATGGATATGAGACATGGACTTTTAACAGAAGAGCAATACAGAGACTTCAGACCATTCAATAAAGTATGGATAGATGTATATTAGTAACAAAAAGGGATAGAAAATAAAATATATGGCTGAGAAACAGATATTCTTCATATTACTGAAGCAATTAAGAGGCTAATAAGGAACTGGGATGAAAATATTGCTAGGGGAATTAATAATAGATGGTCAGTTAAAATATTAAATTGAATCCGAGGAGATTATAAAAGGCCCAAAAAGAGACCACATATAAGATGGATGGATGAAATAAGGAAGTTTTTAATGAGAAGATTAGAAATGGGAGTAACTAGATTAAATTTAGAGAGACCTAAATATAAATATATTGATTGATTTATAAAATATTTTTTCATCTTACTCAAGAAGAGTCTTATATTGCATCTACCATTCTCTTCTCTGGCAAATAACCAATTTAATAAGATTTGTAATGATATTATGTAAATATAGGGATTTGAACTCAGGATTTTTCAATCTATTCATCCACTACTCTATTTCAAACAAAGATTAATTATTATTTTTTTCAACATGTCAAAGCATCGGCCGGGAAGTGAACCCGCAACAACTGGCTGCAAGACACTGTTTGCAAAGCAGCTGCGCTGACCTCTCGGCTATGACAGACTGGTGATATTTTGTTCATTTATTGTTATTTTGTAAACATTAAATCAAATATAAAATAGCAATTTTCAACAATAAAATAATGTGCCTTGAATTTACTAAAGTACTGACTGATGAAGAGAAAGAAGTTCAGTGTTATCATCAATGATAATTTTTTAAAAAAATAGAAAAGTATCTAAAGTCAGCAGAAAACATTGATAGTTTTTTTGATTTAGTGCACTTACATAGCTTGGCAAGCAAGTTGGTTTAGGTATAAAACGTTAGCATTGTAAGCTTTCAATTAATTTAAATAGTATATTAAAACTAAATGTAGCAAATAGATCTATACGCAATTTAATGTTTGTCACTTATGAAGATCAAAATCCAGACACATTTGGTTGGCACATGTTCATTGATGACTCAAATAATATTAATACTGCTTCATGCATGGAGAAAATATTGAACACATTGTATGAAACAGTATTATTATTAAAAAAAAATAAAAAATAGAGTCATATATCACATGACTCCACTTCTTTTTTAAGCTTGTAGGAAATAAACAAAGAGCTTTGCTAATTGCTCAACAAGCTTTGAGATAAATGCTTAGCAAGAGAAAGCATTTAAAATATCTCTATCTGAACCCCCCCCCATTCCCTGACAATGGTTTCATGCTTTTGGCACTCCTCAGTATTATTATTACTTCTAATTTATTATATTTTAGTGTATGATAGTTTTTTATAATAATATAAATTAGATTAATCTTCATTGTTAATAGCATTTTGTGCCATATACAAGTCCAGAGAGAAGTCACATTACCAATTCATCAATTTTTTCATTTCTTTCTTTTCAGTGTTCAATTTTTCAATTCCATGTAACTCTTCCCATCTCTTACATTATCCAACAATGTCAATATTTTCTGTCCTTTCTTCTTATTACTTTTAATTTATTATATTTTAGTAATGGAGATATGATAGTTTTTATAATAATATAAATTAGATTAATCATCATTGTCAATAGTATTTTGTGCCATATACAGATCCAGAGAGCAGTCACATCACCAATTCATCAATTTTTCCACTCCTTTTTTTCATTAATCAATTCTTCAATTCCATGTAACCCTTTCCATCTCTTACATCAGCCAATGATATCAATCTTTTCTGTCCTTTCTTCTCATTTCCAATCACCATCCCCTCCAAAACATCTTTAATTAAATTATACTTTCTTCTTAATATATGTTCAATCCAGTTTCTATTTTTTAATTTCCTCAATCAATCTTCTTGCTTCATTTATTTTTTTTCAAAACATCTTCATTTATTATTTTATATCTCCAATTGGTTTTTCCCATTTCTTCTTCATGGCCACAACTCAAAGATTTTCAATATGTTCCTAATTTTATTTCTCATTATCCACTGGTCACAACCATACAATAGTACATTCCACACATAGTATTTAAATATAGGGGAATTGAGCTCATACTTTCAAGCCCCTTCACTATCCACACTATCTCATATTACTGATACACATGACAGCACACGTGCATCAGCATGGGATTTGGGAATTTCATCATCAGATTTTCAGTGGTGTGGATGGCAGAAGAGGTGGAGGTTGGAATAGGTTGAAGCCTGTCCATTAAAGTGTAAGGATTTGCTATCTTAATATAAAATGATCACTGGTTATATATATATATATGTATGGGAGATGGTAATCTGAACCAACTGATGAGTGCTGGTTTAGCACAAATTATGGATATTGGTGATTATTTATCTTTTCTACATGCTGTGGTCATGTGTATCAGTAATATGAGATAGTGTGGATAGTAAAAAGGCTTGAAAGTCTGAATTCAAATGCCCTATATTTACAATTAGGTTCCAGGTTTAAGAGTGCCTGGTATTTCAAATCTTGCATAGTATTTAAACTTTTTTTAAATTTCTCTTTTCAAAGGTAAACAAAATATTTTTTTCCTCTTAATAAATGAATTAGATTATTGCTATTAATACTTAGCGAGTATAAAAGTACCTCCATACATTGATATAAAACTTTCATAATCAAGATTTTTTTTCTATTATCAAATAAACAGTATATTTACTTTTCTTCTAAGCAATGAAAAAGTATTTTGGAAATTGACAATATTATTTCATACTATTTATTATAGATCTGCATAAAGTGTATTTTTTATTTTAAACTTTCTAATGTATCTTCTGTGACTTTATTACCTATTTCAAAATAACTTTTTCCTGTTAATTAATGGGTCCGGGTTTTAAAAAAAACTGCTGACTCTGTGTTGTTAGATATCTAGATAAACATATAAAGAAGATTAATGTCTCACAGAAATATACCCTCTTTCTGGGGCCACCATTTTAACAAATATCATGCAAAAAATGGTTACAGTAAATTTGCAGAAAATGTAAATAAAATAAACTCATAACTGACCCATTACATAGTTCCATTATCCAAATATTTGTTTCAGTTTTCCTTATGAGTGCCTGATCAGAAAATCTTTCAAGCATATGGGTTTTTTAAAAGAGAAAATAGTTAAACCACAATACATATCCTGAAGAGATTGGTCAATAGTTTCAATCAAATAGCAATGGTAAAATATTGTGGAATTTACATTATATCCTGAAGAGACTGGTCAATATTTTCAATCAAGTAGCAATGGTAAAATAAAATTTACATTATATCCTGAAGAGACTGGTCAATATTTTCAATCAAGTAGCAATGGTAAAATAAATGATGGCAATAGAGTAGTATATAATTTTCAAACTTTATTTAAACTTTTCCGATGCATCCAACTGTTAACAATAGTTCATGGATTAGTGTATAACACAAGGTTTTAAGTGGGGTTGTTTTCCTCTCTTCTTTGGTGGCCTAACCAGTAACAGTATAGAAAAAGGAATTGAATGTGGATTTTTAAATTCATAAATGTAAGGCAATACTCTAACCAACTACACAATTATGTCCTAGGTTTAATTACAATGTTAGTACTGTCATTGGTCAGGCCAGCAACACCTAAAAAAGAAAGGAAGAGATTACCACTCAAAACATGTTATTTAATCATCTGTGTGTTATTACTAGCAGTAGAATGTATTTGAAAAAATTATAAAGTATGAACTTTCCTAAAAACATTTAACAATTAATATTAGGTGATGAAAAAAAATCCACCCAATAATTACTAATAAGTTTTGAATATGCTTTAATGCCACTTTCAGATAGCACAAAGCAGGTTGTATATAAAGTTTTTATTACAGAGTGATATATTCAAAGTGCTTCATGGAGGTGACATAAAAAATTGGGCATACAGTTTTGGTGAGGTTGGGAACAAGACCCCAGTTTTAAAAAATAGTCCCCAACATTTTATCTCCTTATTAAAATGCTTCATTTTATTTAAGAAATAGACCCAGTACATATTGCTAGCTGAAATTTCAAATATAAATTTGTCAAATTACCTCCCCCCTCATACACACATTATGTTTGTTCAGCAATGCTACCTGGTGAATAAAAATAAAGTCTGAATGAAATATTGGTAAGTATATGATATATCAAATAAAAGTGAATCCATAACAATCCTCACTCATTACTTACTTTTCCAATTGATATCATGAGACATATAATTGGGCTTACCCGGATTGAAATCAATCTAGAAAACAAAACTTTTCTACAAATCGCTTTTTATCCAGCAGTCTGTTTAATGTTAACATAAATGGAATCTCCTTCTTAAGTCACAAAGAAGAAGAAACTGAAAACTATTTTCTCATCCAATGTCCAGCTCTACGAACATGTTACATTCTTATAAGAGCAATCACCAATCCCCTCATAGTCCATATTCATAAATAGCATAGGCAGAGGTCTATTTCCAAAAATTTAGATTACATTTTTTTCACTTTATGGTTTCTGAGATGCCATTTTTATTCAATTTGACATCTCAAAAGTTATTATCTCTTTTACTACTACTATTACTACTGCTGCTACTACTATGGCTACTGCTACTGCTAAAAGCTACTGCTACTCTTTTTATAACATTAGGTAAAGGGATTGACAATGGTAACTTATGTTAATGCAGAAATGAGCTAGTTAAATTATATGATACTTTGTTATATCAAATATGAATTGATTCTCCAAAAGAGCAAAACCTACCTATGGTAACAGATCTACATAGCTAGAGAGCTGAGTTGGATTGGATTTAAACTCTTAGAATGCCAAAAAATTTCATGTCTATTCATCACTAAATTCACTTCTTCATTAAATAAAACCATTCATTGTCAAACTAGTCTGTAATGAAATTCAATTAAATTTTGTGTACTTCACATTTTTCTGATGTCTGTACTTTTGTTTTTCTGTTCCAGACTAGTTTGAAAACGAATGATTTTGTTTAATGAAGAAGTGAATTTAGTGATGGATAGACATGAAAGTTTTGGCATTCTAAGAGTTTAAACCCAATCCAACTCAGTTCTCTAGCTATGTAGATCTGCTACCATAGGTAGATTTTGTTCCTTTGGAGAATCAATTCATATTTGATATAACAAAGTATCATATAATTCAACTAGCTCACTTCTGTATTAACAGAAGTTACCATTATAAATCCCTCTATCTAATGTCACAAAAGGAGTTACACATTTTCTGATTATTTCTAAAATATGGGTATAAATCTAGGCAGCGTTATTCTTAAAATTCCTTCTAACTTTTAATCAGTGATAGAATTTTTTCAGATAGTTAATCCAGCTTATAATGGTCAGTAAATGGGCATCTATCTTTTCATAGAAAATGCAATGGTCAAGTTTTTATATGAGAGATGCAAAAAGCAAAATAAAAATGTTCAGTAGAATACAATTTATGGATAGTAAGACAATAGCCAAAATAATATTTAATTGGGTTACGAGTAAAGGACAGGCAATAAGATGGGTGAGAAAGGTAGATATACATGAATACTTACCAAATCCTTACTACTTACAATGGGAAACCCAAGTGATTAATTTCTTCTTTTTCTATTCTATGAACAATTGTTAGAGTTTTCCCACATCATTCTAAAAAACTTTTATGTCTCATTCATCAAAATTTGTCTTTTTATAGTATTTTACAATCTTGAAAATTCATCACATAATCTTGAAATTCAGTTGTAGATTTCTGTTATCTATTTACTATCACCTCTTTTAGAAACATATCCAGACCAACATTTCTTTTAATATTTCCTATAGCCAATAAACATCACATGATCACCATTTCCTATGCTTGCTTGTTATTAAAACAGGAAAAACTCTATACCTATTGCCACTCAATGCAAGCTAAAGTAATCAATGGATGACACAAGGCTTGTGCATAAAATTCCCATCTATTGCCTACTTATCCAATCTCCCCACTCTAGTTTATGGCTCGTGGCCTTCATTAGTGAGGAGCCTTGGATCTGAGAGAACTGCACCTAGATCTTAGAATCTAATGCAATTTCCCAGCAGCCACCTTTTATCTCAACTACAAAATTCAAGTAAGCTAATGAGCTTGGATTGAAGATATTATGATTCTCATCTAGTGCATACTCACCCAATATCCCCACACTAGTTTCTGGCTTGTGACCTTTAGCAGTGAGGAGCCTTGGATTTGAGAGCACTGCACCTAAATCTTAGTATCTAATGCAACCCCCCACAATCCACCTTTTATCTCTACTTAACTACAAAACTATGAGTCTCAAATTGAAAACACCATAATATTTTCATTTAGAGTTTTGTAGTTAAGTAGAGATAAAAGGTGGCTGCTGGGGGAGTTGCATTAGATCCTAAGATCTAGGTGTGGTGCTCCCACATCCAAGGCTCCTCACTGATGAAGGCCACAAGTTCAGAAACTAGTCTGGGGATATTGGATGAGTATGCACCAGATGCGGATTTTATGCACAAGCCCTCTGGCAACCTTTGGTTGCTCTGGATTGCATTGAGTGGCAATACACATAGGGAGTTTTGCCTGTTTTAATAATTTGTTTATTTTATTACTCATATATTTCACTTCTTTTATTACTCTTATAGATCTTTATATTTTACTCATGTCTGAAGTTTCTATAGTTGTCTTTTGCTAAGCATTCAAATTTTGCATGAAAATACTGGCAAATCACATTTATTAAAACCTTTTAATAGTAATATCGTAAAAGAAAATCTACTTGTGAAAATCACTTTATCAGTTTCATTCCGTGACTAATTTATAATATTACATTTTTAACTGTATTTGTATTGTGACCAAAATATAATCTTTATTATTGAAGTATATAGTCATATGGTTTATATTAGTTTGCATATATATATATATATATGCATGTGTACAATACCTATTGCGTATATATGCATGTTATACTTTAGTTATGTATAAGTGGTTAATAGTGCATAGCCTATTTATCCACATTTTTTATTTATTAAAATCAGTTTCAAAAGGAATTATATACAAGTGATGGAGTAATAGTTAGGATATAAAATATGCTGACAGAACTAAAATGGCTTTATGGGTTAATATTCAATTGGGTACTTGGTTTGTTATATATTATTTGTAAATGAGGAAACTATATATGGTTAATGATAAGTAATACATATTAAATGAAAGATTGTATTCTAATTTTATTGTATTCTAATTTTATAAAGTAGTGGTGACATTGGAATAGTTGATACATATCGGGAAGTGTAATATTTTACCTCTAATTTTAATGTTGGACTGAAGCAAAAATGGTATTTAAAGAGTGAACATAAGAGATGCTGATTGGGACTTAGTGATAGATGTAATGAGGGTTCAGGATATTGAAATGATGGACATTTAAAGAGGAAGTGTTGGATTGTTTCTTTCTCTTTGTGGCAGAGGGAACAAGATGAGTCTATATTGGCAAAAAAACATGTATTTTGATAAGATACTAGTACACAGCTTCTATATTAATTTTGATAAAGAAGTGAAGTAATTTGCTCTAGAGACCAGAATTTAAATTTTTGGATATACTGTTTATTCAGTGAAAAAGTGTTTGGAGTGGATTATAAGCTTCCAGTAATTTATTTTAGTTGATAGAGTATGTGGTTTGAGTATAGAGTATGTGGTAAGGATATTGAGAAAGTTTTTGAAACTATTTAAATTGGTAATATCTAATTCTTACTACTCTTTTTTATTTGTTCCTTTTTTTTAATGTGATTGAACATTAGTTATCTTTTTTGGCATTTACCTTCACTCCTATTGTCTTATTTTTATTTGCTAGCTGCTGAAACATTTTTCCCAACTCTAAAAAACTGTGTGCAAAAAACAATGACTTCAGTTTTAAATCTACTATCTTAAAAATCATTGTTTACATTCAACCATTTTGGTTTCATCTCTCATCTCAATTCTACCATATCACAAATATTCGTAATTCAGATTATCTGATCACCTCTCATTATGCATAGATTATGAGGGAAACATTTCATTTTTAAAGTGGGCCAAAAGTATCAAGTGCCTGAACTCCATGCCCATGTGAACTCCATGCCCACGTGATGCCAGTCTGAAACAAGATAGGGACTGTGTAGGAGGTGAAGGGATTGAAAAGTAAGAAAGGCCAAGGAAATGCTAAATAAAATACCCGATGAAGAACATGGAAAGGTTTAGGTTATCAGCGGTAGCTGTTATGGATATAGAGATATAAAGAAGCAAAGTTTTGACTTTTAAATAAGAACATCTTCAGTGACAAAATATAGACTTTTGATTAAGGACATTCTCAGTATTGATAAATTCCTGAATAATAAACATATTTTAATGTTTCTAGATGCCCTCTTAGCATAAAATAATTATAAAACTTGCACTTTGGTAAAGACAATGTCATGCTACATCATGCATTTTCTATGTTAACACACTAATTTACAACTAGCTTAGAGTGACCCATTTGCCTTTATTTTCTTAATATTCCATTGGTATAAAATGGCTGGAGATATAGAATTACTCTATCCATTGTCAGTGTTGATCTTATTATTATCATGAAATAGATCGAATTACCGATATTGCTTTCCGGTATATATTCTTAAAGTCCTGGATCTATGTCTTAACATTCTAAAACTTTAAAGGATTGGGGAAATTTCTTATTAAGTTAAATGCCTTTTTAAAATCTACAACGCACATTAATACATATTTATATTTTATAAATCATGGTTTGGGTGCAACAGTATTGTTATATCCACACTTATGACTGTGCCAATGTTATAACTGCAAGTCATACTGTGCAGTCAGCAAATAACGTTATAGAATTCCCACACTGTTCTTTCCAATGAGTGCTCTCCAATGAATCGGTCTGCAACGAAGCTCTCCAATGAATTGGTCTGCAATGAATGCTCTCCAATGAATTGGTCTGCAATGAAGCTCTCCAAAGAATTGGTCTGCAATCTCTCCACTGAATTAGTCTGCAATGAATGCTCTCCAACGAATTGGTCTGCCACGAAGCTCTCCGAACAAATTGGTCTGCAACGAAGCTCTCCAACGAATTGGTCTGCAATGAAGCTCTCCAACGAATGCTCTCAATATCTTTGCTGCAGTCTCTTTCAGATACAGCCGTGAACTACATTTCCACTGGGCACTGATCATTAACCACCAGCACTGATGCGAGATATCTCTTACTTAAATACTGCTTACTCAATCAATACTGCTTGACTGCTCTCTATGTTACACTGCCAGATGTTACCCAGTCTTCTTATCGCTCTCTGACAACTGCAACAATCAATCAATGCACTGACCAATAAGGTAACGTCTCTTATCTAGAAACATTTGTAATTAGCAAATATTTCTAGGAATTGTCGATCGCCATTATGTCAATGCACTAATTAAATTCCTCAGTTATCAGAGCGTGATCTAAAAACAGCCTTACGAATAAATTCTAGTTTTTTCTGGAGTGCACAAACATGTCTGCCATTTTACAAAACACTACACACCTCTCTCCACTCCAGAAAAACCCTTGTTGCTAATGTTACTAATTGGGATTGACATTTTCACCTGGTTTCTCCATCTACAGCTAAACTTGTAGTTCACCATATTTGCTACTACCAGGTTCCAAATGCGACTGTGCCAATGTTTTATCCACACTTACGACTGTGCCAATGTTATAACTGCAAGTCATACTGTGTGGTCAGCAAATAATGTTATACAATTCCCATGCTGTTCTTTTCCAATGAGTGCTCTCCAATGAATCGATCTGCAATGAAGCTCTCCAACGAATTGGTCTGCAATGAATGCTCTCCAATAAATTGGTCTGCAATAAAGCTCTCCAACGAATTGGACTGCAAATCTCTCCACTGAATTGGTCTGCAACGAATGCTCTCCAATGAATTGGTCTGCAATGAAGCTCTCCGATGAATTGGTCTGCAACGAAGCTCTCCAATGAATGCTCTCAATATCTCCACTGCGGTCTCTTTCAGCTACACCCGTGAACTACATTTCCACTGGGCACTGATCATTAACCACCAGCACTGATGTGAGATATCTCTACTTAAATACTGCTTACTCAATCAATACTGCTGACTGCTCTCTACTGCTCTCTATGTTACACTGCCAGATGTTACCCAGCCTTCTTATCGCTCTCTGAAAACTACAATGATCAATCAATGCACTGACCAATAAGGTAACGTCTCTTATCTAGAAACATTTGTAATTAGCAAATATTTCTAGGAATTGTCGATCACCATTACATCAATGCACTAATTAAATTCCTCAGCTATCAGAGTGCAATCTAAAAACAGCCTTACAAATAAATTCTAGTTTTTTCTGGAGTGCACAAACATGTCTGCCATTTTACAAAACACTACAAGTATATAATATAATTAAATGAAAATATTGACATTTCATCAAGATGACAATCGCCCTCTACTGGATGGGACCCCAAATAATCACATGGTTGTTGGAGAGATAATTTTATCATGTGGTTGTTGAATGGTTTGATTTAAATTTGGTAGGGTTTTAATTTTTATTCATTTGCATGAGGAAACTCTTCCATATAGTTAGAAGTTTTATTGTTTTGTTAAAATACAATTTTTTTTTCCAAAATATTTTTTAGTGACGGTTGTTTCATGCATAAATGATTGCAGTATTTGCAAAGGCCAGTATCTAAAGCATGGAGAGCAAGTGCTGAAGATATTGAGATTTTTTTCACTGCACTAATGTGCTCATCTTTTCTAAAGTTTAACCATCATATCTCACCTTGCCTTCAAATAATGGACTAGTCCAGATTTCATTTTTGTCTACATTGGGTTGAGCATTTATTGCCACTAATCAATGCATATACAGAGAGATAATGCATAGCTAATGGCAAGAATGGGCCAATAGGCAAAGAAGCTGCTCACTGAATCTGAATGGGTGCATTAAGGATGGGATTAGGCAATAAATAGTCAGTCTTTTTGAAGGTAGGGTCAAAGAAGTACTGTCAAACCTGAATCGCAGAATACACATTCTCCAGACAATAGCTATCAAAACTAACAGGTTGGCACAATGAGGCAAGTCCACCTTCAGGGCTGAAAGCTGCTAGAACCGAACATTGGCATGAGACATGCTGGTAAGTACAGCCAGGAATGTCACCTTACCTATTCACTAGGCAGGCTACCAAGATACAGCTGAAAGTGGTAGGGAAATTGGTAAAGGTATTCAAAGCCCCTTTCTCAGTTCACCCTAAAACTAGGAGCCATACTTTGTCAAATGGTTAATAAATATGTATTATAAAAGGTATTTACTCATATTTGTGTTTATATATACTATCACGTATATAATCCAGACTAAACACAACAGATTTGGGTGCATTCAACAATATAAATTATTTTTTATCATCATGGCAGAAAAAGAAAAAGTTAAAAGTGATAAAAATTTTTGGCCCCGTGGATCATTAGATTTTGGCATTAATAAAAAAAAATTGACCACAAACGTTATTGGCGTGTTGATAAAAGTTTTTAAAATCAAATGAAAGTGTTTACTCTGATTAATAAAGCAGAAGTCCCCCCCTAGCAGTTGTTGATTTTATCTTTATCAAAGTTTGACAGTTATGTAAACAGTAGCTTATTAAATAAGGATTAAGATTAAAAACCAATTCGAGTGGTGAATGGCATAAAGAGGGACAAAAATTTAAAGGGCTAAATTGCTCAGCTATGAATATGAGAGCAAGAAGTCTCTTGAAAGTGCTAAGCTCTATAATTTAATAGTTTTATATTACGTTCTAGCTTCATTATATGTGCATACAGCATATATATATTAATTAGTTTATAATGTTTAGTAAAAATAATTAAAATATTTCAAATGAAGAATGCACTCTCACTTATCCAGAGAATTAGCCAAGGTATAAAGATCGAATAATCTTCTATTTACAGCCTAACCAAATCAAAAAACTTCAGTTAAAATTAGCCTTGTTCATTATAATGGAATCTCAAACTTATGAGGTTCTTAAAGCCCAAGAAACCCTTGAGGTGCTGGCTGATCTGGATTTTGACAAGGCATTGTCTCTATTAACTAATTTTTTAATGCTAGAACCTCTAATGATAATGCACAGATATTTCAATCTTTGTATGCAAGGGGAAGGAGAAAAAACTAGAGATTTTGCTGTCACAATAGGAATACTAGCTTTAAAATTCAAATTCAAATCCTTATCTCCTACAGGCTCTGTGAGATTATTTTATTTATGGAATGAGAGACCACATCCTCATAGTCAAGCTTCTAATGAACCCTGATATAATCTTTGATTCCATTTTGTCTGAAGTGAATCTTGTATAATCAATAGCTAGTCAAGCAAATCCATTGAAAAAAATGGACCTTAGTATTCAAACTGTTGAGCAGAAAGCTGGGACAGTCAAGCACCTAGCTGACAGTAAAATCACTGCTCAAATAAATGAACAACAATGATTAAAAATCATTGTTATAGATGTGACCAACTGATACATGTTTATATACTGAATGTTCATATTGGTTTACAGCGTGTTCATATTGCAAGCATGTTGGCCATATAAAAGCCGCTTGTTTTACATGAAAACAACAAGTTA
>JAQFVV010002166.1:0-33209 GCA_028023455.1 Epiperipatus broadwayi | reverse complement strand
ATAAGCCATTAATATATAGCATTAGATTTGTAATTAAATTTTGTTTCCTTGAGGTAACATTCCTCAGTTGGTCTTTAGGCATGTTGTCTGTTGGCTATCTAGTGACACAGTCTCACGATAGTAAATTGTGTAATGAAAACAAACTTAACATGTTTTTATGTGACTTCATTTTGTATCAAATTAATTTAATGTTTTAATGAAGGTTTGTGATGATGGTGTTTTAGTTTTATTTATATGTTGGACTATTTCTTTCATCTAATATAAGCATTGAATGTCTTTAGAAAAATTTAACTTTATTTAAATATTCCAAATACATTCAACTGTTAAATAATAGCACACAAGAGGTATTATTCTTCCCTCTTCTTCAGGTGTTGCTGGCCTGACCAGTGACAGTAATGTTAAAAAGTTATTTTGTTTTTATAAGTGATACAGTCCTGTTTACAATAATAAAAGAAAATTAACATATATTTTTTAAGCTGAAACTTTCAGCAATTTATTGGATTTTCTCATCAGATACAACTAAAGAAACATTCATCATAGTAAACTTGTTTTTTAAAAAGAGTCATAGATCACATGACACTATTATCTTAAGCTTGTAAGTTATAAACAACCTATCCTAGCACCTCTCTGAGGAGTGCCAGAGCATGAAACCATGATCAGAATTTGGGGGGGGGGGGTCCTGACAGAGATATTTTAAATGCTTTCTCTAGCTAAGCATTTATCACAAAGCTTGTTGAGGAATTGGCAATCCTCGTTGTTTAAAACTTGTTTGCTTTTTATTTTTATTATTTTTGAACAAAATAAGTTACTAGAAATATTTATTTAAAATTAAATGACAGGTTTTTATACTTCTGAGCTCATCATTTCTAATACTATATATAAACTATTATAAATATTTTCAAATTATTATTATAATTTAAAATTTTGTACAGAAATAGTTTAACATATATATATTAAAAGTCCGTGAAAAAATAATTTACAAAACCAGAATATTTGAAAGATTTCTAATTTAGCTTTTAAACATAAATTAAGTAATAATGAGTATTAAGAAGATTTTAATATCTATTCAATTTAAACATCAAGCTAATTGTACATATAAATAATATTCTGGTGAAATATGCTACTATTTTTTTTTTATTAATGTTTTAAACATTTTATTTTTAGATCTTTACAATATATACATATGAAATAAAATAGTATGTAAATACCCCACCACACACACACACACACACACACACACACACACACACACAAACACAATGCTTTCTTAAGAGCAATGTTCTCTTTTTCCATATGTCATAGAATCGGCTGGGATGCGAACCCTGCAACAACCGTCTGCAACCAACTGCTTGCTTGCAAGGAAGCTGCACCTAACATCTCAGTCTAACAAATGCATGACAGCAATGTTCTCTTTTCAACAACCCCATAAGAAAAAAATATTAATCTTTGGGTGATATAAAGTTTGAACAATTTTATATCCTTAATATAATACTGTATTTTCAAAAATAAATGAATACTTGTTCTCTAACCAAATTGTAAGTTTGATAAAAACTTTAAAAAAAAATATTCAAGTTTTAATCTACCTTAACACATCATAAACTTGTTAGGCAACTGTGCTGTGCACAATATATTGTGCAATAAATAGAAGCTACTTCTCATTATGTTATGCAACACAGATCACAATGAAAAGACAGAGTGGTATCAATCTACTTTTTAGGTCTGTTATTATGTAAACTTAGTTTTTTTATGTAGATTTAAGCTATAGGATGAATTCTGTCTGTTGTTTTAATTTATGTACATACTAGATGATCTGAAATCAACATAAATATAATCAGAAGCTCAAAATTGAGTCTTAGTCTCCCATAAATTAAAATAATGGACCAAATTCATTCTATGATTTAAAACTACATTAAAAGCTAAGCTTATATAACAGCAGAGCTAAAGATAGATTGATATCGTTCTATCTTTTTGTAATTGTTGACGTTATATAACTCAATGGGAGGTAGTTACTTCTGATTCACTTATATAGATTTGAAGTTAGGATTATATATTATTACATAAATCATTACTTCTTTTTTCATGATCACAATAAATAGCATGTTTTTAATGTACTATCTGTTTCTATTATATGTTCAGAAATATTTATTCACTATTATTTTTTATTTTAAAGATATTTATGCTATATAGTTATTTCAAAATGAAACTTTCAGATTTTCTTAGCGGTGAAAGTATAAAAAATATTGAGAATATTTCTCATAATCCATATCCATATTCTATATAACGTTATTTTTTCCCTCAAATTTTGCTTAGGTAATACCCTTTTTTTTTTTAATCTATCTTTATTTAATACTTGTCAAAATATGCAACCTATTTACTTTTATGAAATATATCGTTTTTTATCTATAAATTGCATATAAAATTTCACTTGATCTGTCTCTCTGCACACCTATCTATCTATCTACATGTGTGTCTACATGCCTTCCTACTTATTTAAGCATATACCCATTTTTCCATCTATGACTTATCCCTTCTTTCCTATCTACCCATTTAGTAGTCTATCTATATACTGCCTAGTCCTATTCATTATCTATTGCCTTTTTGTGTATATAGAAATCTATGCTATTCTTCTGACTATATATGAAACTACCTATTTATTTATCTACTTGTGGTGTATCTTTTATCTATTTACATAAAACTGTATATGGATTAAATCCATAATATATATATGTGGAAATATTTTGATATGTGGAGATTTCCATTTATAATTTTTATTTAAATGAAAAGACTTGCTAGGACAATAGCCAATCACAATTAACTGCTCAAAGCAAAGTGAAAGTAAAACTGTCAGCAGTTAAATTTGATTGGCTACTGTGCCAAGCAAGAACTTTCCTATTTAAATAATAATTATAACTGGAAAATTAAAGTTACTAAAATATTTCTATCAGAAAATTTGTTAAATAACATATATACCTGGGTCTCGTTTTATATGGTAGATAGGTTCCACAGAAAACCAGCATTAAAAAAAATTGCACAAAAAATAGACTTACTTTACACTTTATGAAAAATGAGGGATAGGTGCTGTAATTTATTCCCAGGAATTAGCATAAAAGTAAACTGGCCAAAGGAAAATTGCTTTAAAATTAGCATTAAAAAAATAACTTAATCAAGTATGACTAATAAAAAAATTTCAAATATTTGAAAAAAAATTAATACAAGACAAACTTTTTTTTTTTACTTTTTTATTACTACAGTATTTAATTTCACATTTTTCATACATATTTTAATCATTACTGCTAGCGTTCGTTTGTAAACTGGTAAGAAATCAGATTCGATGTGATGTGATGTATTGTGGCTTCTCCTTAAATGAAGTCCAAAATCTCTCAGCAATTGTGTCCCAGAGAAACCTGTTAGCCACTTTATTTTTTATTTGTGATATAATGTACAACTAGCGCCATGTGTACTCTGTTTCTATATTAAAAAAAATGAGATGCAATCCCAAAACAAAAAGATTATACATTATCATTAGAAGGATTATTTTCACTTTATAAAATCTTCAGTTTTTATTTTAAAAATCTAGAAGATTATTTATCTCTGTTATATATAACAAAATACATTTTAAAAGTTTAAATTTTTTGAATATTTATTGTGATATTTTTATATGTAAGTATAAATCTATTATTATTATTATTATTTACTCATTAGTATAAATAGGTTATTTACATACAGCTTCAGGCCATATTCACATTAGCTGCTAATATAATGTTGTATTTTTGGAAAAAAAAAGTATTTCAAAGTCAAAATAAGTTATTAATAATTTAAATTTCTTAATATCTAATAAATATAGTGAAATATGAAAGATATTAAGAAGAAGGCATGAATCACATAACTTCAAAATCACATTAAAATAATCCTCATAAAAGGGAGACCCAGGTGTATATAAATGTGTGTGAATTTATGTATAAACTTAAGTCCACATTCTATTATGAAAAAATATTCATAGCCTTTTATCATCATTAATAGATAAATCTACTCCTAAAAATTCAATTTGACAGTAACTTATTCTTTAATAGTGATGAAAGTGAGCTTTAAATTTAGATCTCAATTTCCTTTACTCAGATTTTGCTATAATTATGATTCTATTCAGTATTAAAAATGTTGTGTTAAATATATTTTTTTTATTAAAAATTCAAATTTGTTCTATTAAATTTAAATATTTTATTGGCACCATTTTTCTAAATCATTTTTAAACAATGTATATTTTTAAATATGGAAGAACATATTGTTTATTTTTTTTATTGGAAAAATGTATGATTTCAAATTATAATTGATATTTTGGAGAATTTCATGACCCTCTTCAAAAATAACTATTATTTCACTTGACTAGCTATTATTAAAAAAAATGTCTTAATCAATTTTCTAAGATTTTGTACTGTAGTAGTTTGATTCATTAAACAAAAAGTTAATCCTGAAGATCTATGATATTTTTCGCAGTACAGCTTTTCATGCCTGCACTCTCATTATGTAATATATTAGGGGTTTGAACTCAGACTTTCACATGACCCTAAACTATCCATGCTATCTCATACTGCTAACCCACTTGATCACACACATGTCGAAAGTAATATAGTTTGTCAAAATATCAATTATAATTATAATTCCATCCCCATTAAAAATATTTGTACAATTTTTTTAATTAATAGTTTATGTGTTGCTTCTTTAATTTTTATTTTGCAGTTTTAAAATAATTTACAATTTTTTTAAAAATTATAACACCTTGTGTTTGATTTATGTTTGAATACATCAGAACCTCTTGATTTTATTTTTAATTTAAAAAGTTATATTAATTTGCATATAACTGACATACTGCATAAATATGTACTTTTTTAGTTTTGAGCGATATCTTTTCAGGCCCCTAAAAATGCCTGATTGTAATTTAAAGTATATATTGTATCAGTCCTAATACACTTAAAATTTCTCAATATATATAATTTGAGTGGAATTATAACTTAATTTAATTTTATGCTGCACATATTGAGTAAATAGACCCTTCATTTCTTTCATATATATATATATTGTACCATTTATTTATCTATAGTACAAATGTGTATTGGCATTGTGATTAAAGCTCAAAAAAAAAAAAGTAAATTTAGATTTTTTTTATTAGTCTAATTTTTTCAAACGTACAATGACAGGTAAAGGTTTCGCCCACATTGTTTTTTTATGTAATTAAAAATAAAAATTAAAATTGGAGAGAACAAAAAGACACCACAAATTAGCAATCTAGATAAGCTAAAAGAAAATATTTTAGCTAAATAAAGATGGCCTAAAGGACATTATAAAAAAAAGAGGACTTTGTAATATAAATTTTATAAAGAATGTACAAGATTATCAATGTATATTTTTGACAAACAAAAGGTATGTTCAGAAGTCTGAAAACTGGACCTCGAGTATAAAAGGAAGGGGTCAGTTTGATCAATGTCTTAGCCGTCTATTATTCTTTTGGCTGGTCTAGGGTTATAGAATCCCGGACCACTCCACGATTCACTATTACTTCATGTAGGGAGTAGTCCGGGGCTTTGGCTGACATCGTTACTGAAGATGGACTCCAGAAAAGCTTTCACGACTGGCCTTTGGAATCAGGACCAAGAACAAATTACGACTAATGGATATGAGCTCATTTCTAACCCAGAAAAACTATGCATAGTAATCTACAAGCTTTATGAACTCACTAAACTTACCGGTAAGTTAAGATTACTTATTCCTGATTGTGACAAAATTAAGCATTTCCAAACAATTCTTAAAATAATCCCGATAGAGCCATTAATTTTTTTTTATTAAAGAGACTTTTATTTAAATAACTTTATACAAGATCTTGGAAATGAATTGTAATAAGTGAACATTATTAAGTTACTTCATCCAGCTGTGAGTTATAAATTGATTCATGTCTGGATTAGTTTGGGTTCTCTCAGTTTTATTTATTTTGTAATTTATCTTTGATATTTTAATTTTTTAGAATAAAATATTTATTTCTAATACTAACTTTTACTTGTGCGTTATTATAATAGTTATTAATGATTATTGTTAAATTTACTATTAGTTTAGTAAGATTTAGAAATATAATTTATCTTTTCCGATATGTTTTGAGTCAAGCTCCAGGAATAATAATATCAAAAAAAAAAAAGTCTAGTTACATATAATATAATACAGATTCTTTTAAAAACATTTTTTTTTTTTTAATTTGTGAGACATTATATGACAGATTTCAGTGGATTTTTATATGGATCCTGGCACCCTGATAAAAAGAAATAAAAGCTGATTTTATCGATAGCATCAATATTAACAATTACTAGGTAGAGTTGGTCAGGAAATATAGTTATGTTTTTACAGAAATAAAAATACAACTTTTTTTTTTTTTTGCATAACTTGATCAACTCACGCAGTTTATTGAGTATAGAGGAATAGCAAGATGGAAAACGTTACAAAATATATACCATGGAAAAATTTGCCTCAAATAGAAGAAGTCAATTTTTTTAAAAAAATCTCTCTAAGCTTAAGTAATAATAATCAGTATGGAGAAGGTTTTTTTGACAAGAGACATTCCATCACAAGTATATAGTTTTTTCTCTAATGAAGTGTGAAGTCATGAGGTATAGATATTTTGACTGCAAATCTCAAATGTATATTTAGAGATACTATATAAAATAGAACAGTGTAAATAACAGTGCAAATGCATTTATATTATAATAGTTTAAGTATAATTGCCTATAAGTGTTGAATTTTTATTTTGTTAATAGCTTTTACTGATAATATTAAATTGTGCTATCACACTTCCAACGTAAAGCTGTAACAACAAATAAAAAACTAAATTAAATGGCTGAGTGCTTTCCAAGAAGATGTACTTCTCTTATTCATAGCATAACTGGTTATGAATATGAGAAGCCCATCTTCTTAAAAGTTCTCAGCCATTTAATTTAGTTTTCTATTTGTTGTTGCAACTTTACATTTAAATTATGATAGTTATAATTTAATGTTATCATATTGAAGCCAAACGTAAAGTATAAATCTACAAGCTATTACTTAATAGCTTTTATGTAATTTTAAAATGGTATTATCAATATTTTCATTACACTAATAAAATCTGAGAATATTAACATTGCATTAAAGTTTTGTTTTGTGCTTTATTATAAGTATTAGTATTTTGCCTAAATATATTTTACATATATTCATGAAATATTGAAATATATGTATATTGTCTATCATATCAGACTTAATGTAACTATAAGGGCTTGAACTCGAACTTTCAAGCTCCCTACAGCTATCCAATTTATAGTATACAACAGATACACGTGACCACATACATCTGTAAAAAATAAATGATCTCCAATATATGTATTTTATTGCTGAACCAGCACTCATCAGTTGGTCCAGATCACTATCTCCCATATATATATACACACACAATCTATGCTCAGTTTATATTATGATAGCAAATCTTTAAACTTTGATAGAGAAGCTTCAGTCTTCTCCACTCTCCAGCCATCAATTTCATTGAAAATTCAAGAATGGAATGTTCAAAGCCCTTGTTGATGCTAATATTATTGTCATACTCATGTATTGACCTTAGAGTCAATCTTACCCTACATAAAAAGACCTTAATAATGTTGAAATTCAATTATACAGAAGGGGGATAAATTAAATATAGGATGAATATATAATCTTTAAATATATGTATATCGTCCATGCCAAGCTTAATGTATGTGGTCATATGGATCGGTTGTATAATCTAGATTGAATAGATGTAGGCAGCTTGAAAGTTTGAATTCAAGTGCCATATAATATATTTAATGTATAAATGAGAGAGAGTGGTATGTAAATTCTTCATTAAGTAAACACATATTTAGATTGTAATTTTAAGTACACCTGGGTCTTGTTTTTATGCAGTAGATTAGGTTCCTCAGAAAATGTGCACAAAAGAAATCACACAAAAATAAATGTAACTTACCTTGAAAAATGGGGGATATGTGCCAGTAATTTTTCAGAAGTCGCATAAAAGAAAAGCAACAAAAGGAAAAAGTACTTTAAAATTTGCATTAAAAAAATAAGGAAATAAAGTATGACTAATAAAAAATTTCAAATATTTGAAAAAAATTATTAACTACAGTATTTAATTTTACATTTTTTCATACATATTTTAATCATTACCGCTGTTTGACAATATGCACTAAGTTTGTGAACTAGTAACAAATCAGATTTGTGACATGATGTACAACTAGCGCCACTTTCAGTCTTGAGCTGTGTTAATGGTTTTCTATTTCTATATTAAAAAAATGAGATCGCATGATCAAAACAAAAAAATTGTACATTATCATTAGAAAGATTATTTTAAGTTTATAAAATCAATAAAATCTTTATTTATTCTTTTATTTTAAAAATCTAAAAAAATATTTATTTCTATTAATATACAACAAAAATACGTTTTAAAAAGTTTAAAATTTTTTGAATATTTATTGTGAATATTTTTATATGTACCGTACATATAAATCTATTATTAATATTTACTCAATTAGTATAAATGGGTTATTTACATCGAAGCTAATTAAGTCTAAATACATCTTCAGGCCATATTCACATTAGCTGCTAATATACACGTTATATATATTTTTTTTTTAAAAAGTATTTCAAGTCAAAATGAGTTACTAATAATTTAAATTTCTTGATATCTAATAAATATGGTGAAATATGAAAGGTATTAAGAAGAAGCATGAATCGCATAATTTCAAAATTGTATTAAAATAATCCACATAAAGCGAGGCCCAGGTGTATAATGAAATAAAATAATAAGTTTTGATTGCATGCATTGGTTACCCTCTCTTTTTCCTAAGAAGCTGCCCCTATCTTTCTTAACTAAATTATTATTTTAAAAACAGCAGTATTTTTAGAAGTGAATAGAAAGGGGGGGAGTATTATTTCAAAAGCAGTAAGGTTTTATCTATATATGGTATAATATAGTTTATCTTTTTTTTAAAGATTTAAATGATTATTATTTAGATAATGTTTATTTATTTCAAATAACAATGTATTCTGATCATATCTGGAAAATAACAATTTGAATGCAAAAATATTTGAAAAAATTATTTTAAAATTTATTTGGTTTTATTGCCGAATTACTTGGCATCATTGACACAAACTGAGAGTAATTAATGCACCCTATTGAATAGACATTATCAGTTAATTGGATCACTATCTGGCTTTTCAAGCCATTTTTCTAACTGGTAACACTTGGGCAACTATTATCTAAGAATCATTATACGAGATGAACAATTTTAAAGGATCAAACACCCTATCTAAAATGTTCAAGATTTCAAACAAATAGACACTGGCAAAAGTTGTGACAAAACATAGGATGTAAAAATATAATAATTTCAGAGTTAAAAACTCTGTAATCGTTGATATTTTGTTAAGAGTTGAATATTATCCAGACTGAAAAAATTTTATCAACTAATTCAATGATATATTTGATTTAATTTTTGTTTGCCTATTTATAGTATTTGCTTTAAAGTTTTTAGCGATGTTATATTGCTAAGGCGATTAATATATGGTTTGGTTGAAGATCTCTCAGCCCCATATAGCTATTTAAGTTAGATAGCTGGGTTTGAAGATATTTAGGTGTCTAAAAATTTCAGATTTTCTACTTAATAGTTAACTTTTATATAAATGCTGGCTTTAGCTTGGTATTTTTAGATCTAGTGTCTGAAACTATCCTAGTGTCTCACTGAAGAGTACCAAAGCATGAAACCATTGGTCTGAGGCTAAGGAATAGTTTTCAAGATAGAGATTTTTAAATGCTTTGTTTAGCTGGCATTTATCAATAAAGCTTGTTAGGGCAAATTAGCAGAGCTCTTTATTTTTTATAGTAAACCAATAGCTTTTATACAGATGATGAGTCTCGGCTGACAGTAGCAAGAAAAAGTTTATCTCAGGTGTAAAGTATTTTTTAAAATACCTGCCATGAACTTAAATATTAATAATCAATACGAAGTGTTTTGACAAGAAGCCAAATGATTTTGCTATCCTAAAATACAAAGTCATGAATCTTTTTCTATTACAAAATAAAAAAAGTTTTTTGCAGAATTCTAAATCATTAGAAAAAAGTAAATGTAATTAAAACGAGTTTTAACCTTCAAATTTTATTTTGAACTTTTGTTAAAAATTAATAAAGATCTAATTAAATAATAATTATTGGAAAATAATAAAGTATTTGCTATGGTAGGTCTGCATTATATATTCACTACTTGAAATATGGCCATAGAATAGATGCTACAAAAAATATTAAATATTAAAATTTTATCAAAGATAAAAAGAAGGCAAATATAAGAAAAATGTATTAAAAATAATTTGACTAATTGTATGAATATTTATAAGACTTCTACAAATTTGGGTTAATAATTGGTTGTTTAAAGTTGAATGGAAAATTATATAAGTTGATATATATATATAATGTATAAAAAATGCATGTAATATTGTTTAACATATTGTTATGATGTAATCAATGGTTTTGTAATTATTGAGTTTATATATGAGGGGGTTTTGATTGTTTTAATTATTTATATTATTATTGTTTGTTTTTAATTCCATTATTTGACACTGGATGGCTTTATGTCAGGTGATTCATTAATGTTAAATAGATTAGTAACATTTGAAAAGGGCATCAAAGCAGGTGCTGAAAAAAGTTTTTTAATGTATAAAATTATTATTTGATTATGTAGCTGTTGTAAAGAATTATTGTTATTTTTTTTTATTATTAACTGTTTTTCTTAGTAAAATTCCAATAAGACTTAAAAGATAAATTTTAGTAATTTCCAATGAAACTTCAAGCTATGCCAGTTTTATACATTTTCCACCCACCATTGTATTTACATGACAGATCATGACATCACCAGGAAATAACTACTATACTAGCGCTATTTATTTATTTATTTATTCTTAAAATAACAACTTTTCGTTATTTATTTTTAAAAAAGAAAGAACATTTTATTTATGTTTAATATTTTTAGATATAAATATAGGGATTTGAACTCAGACTTTCATGCACCCACCAACTATCCACACTATCGCATACAACTGACACATATCACCACACACATGTAGAAAAGATAAATAATCACCAATATACATATCTCGTGCTAAACTAGCACTCATCAGTTGGTCCAGATTATCATCTCCCACACATATTTATAATCAGTGCTCAGTTTATATTAAGATAGCAAATTTTCAATTCGCTACAAAATAAAGATTAACAATATTATTGTTTTTAGTTCTCTAGGTTCGAAATGAAGTTATACAAAGTATATTATTTTTAATTACAAAATTAATACGCTGCATAGCAGTACTTTTCTAGACTTAATATTATATTTATGATTGCAGGTATGATCATTATTTTTTTGCTTGTGTAAAAATATCACTGGAAAAATCCAATTATCTTCTAATTTAAATGTGCTTTTTGGCCTTAATTATTAATAATTTATTTGCTAATATTTATATTTATTTTTGGAAGAATGTATTCTTTTGGCTTGTAGAACTTACTTTATTTATTAAATGTGTATTAAAATATAAACTAACCAATCCCATAAATACATGGGTTTATTAAAACAGATCCTAACAAAAGGTGAGTCTGTGGTAGATACAACAGAATGTCCTTCCATATAATTATAGTTGAAATAGATAAATTGTTAAATATAATTTAAAATTTTAAGCCAAAGACGAAAATAGATCAGAGCCGAAGATGCCACCATTATCCTCAAATGTTTCAAGGTTTGGGCAGATTATTACTACAGATGGAAACATAATGGATGAAATTAATCATAGTTGGTTGGAGTACTTTTGGTAGAAATAACTTAATATTTAAAAAATATATACCTATGTATGTGAAAAGGAAGGTTTTTAATAAATGTGTTTTACCAGTTCTTAGTTATGAATCTGAGACTTGGACACTTAATAAAAGAGAAACGACAGAGACTTCAGACCACTCAAAAAAGTATGGAGAAAGAAGGGGACGAAAATGCAATATATATGTAAGTGAGTAAGAGAACAACCAGGTGTTACTGACATTATTGAAAGAATTAAAAGATTGAAGTGGAGTTGGGTTGGACATATTTCTAGAAGAGATGATAATTGATGGACAATTAAAATCTTAAACAGAATTCCAAGATATTGTAAATGACCCAGAAAGAGATCATATGTGAGATGGATGAATGAAATAAGAAAGTGTGCAGAGATCATGTAGAGCAGAGAGGCTAGAGATTGGGGAAAATGGATTGAATTTAAAGAGATCTTCATCCTGTAGTGGATTGATAATAGTTAATAATGATGATATTTATTTGCATAATTCTTGTATTAAAGATTGCTTTTTTTTTTTACTTTTGGTTATAATTAATAAAAATTTAATACTTATATAAGATAAAACTAATTACCTAATATTAATTCATAATATATACATGCTACATTATATATGCTATTTTTGACTTAAGTTTGTTTCTCTCATGTATTTTATTTTTCTTTTAGATTTACAAACATAAATACTATTCATTTAATTAATACCTTTCTATCTAATATTTTGGTATAATAACAAATTAACAAAAAGAATGGAGAGCTTTAATAGTATTATTTTGTATGAATTATTAACTCTATATATTTTTATTTATTATTTGTTTAAAATTTTGTAATAAAACATATTTTTATTTATTAAAATCTGACTTCATAGTTTTTTTATTTAGTTAAGATTATAAAACTTATTTAAAATGTATTATATTATTTAACTAAATATAGGGGATTTGAACTCAGATTTTCAAGCACCCACCAAATATTCCCACTATCTCATATAATCAGTGCTCAGTTTATATTAAGATAGCAAGTCCTCACAGTTTAATGGACGGGTTTCAATCTATTCCAACCTCCAACTTTTCAGCCATCCATATCATTAAAAATCCGATGATGGAAAGTCCAAATCCCATGCTGATGCCAACATTATTGCCACACCCATGTTGACCTGAAGTCACTCTGACCCCTCATGTATAGGACCTTATCCATTTAAATTCATAGAAGAGTGAAAAGTTGGAGGTTGGAGTAGATTGAAGTCGTCCATTAAACTGTGAGGATTTACTATCTTAATATAAACTGAGCACTGATTTATATATATATATATATATGTTGGAGATGATAATCTGGACCAACTGATGAATGCTGTTTTAGCATAAAATGCATATATTGGTGATTATTTATCTTTTCTGCGTGTATGTGATCATGTATTGTATGACATAGTGTGAATAGTTGGTGGGTGCTTGAAAGTCTGAGTTCAAATCCCCTATATTTACAATTAAGCTCCAGGTTTGTGAAGAGTGCCTGGTTTTCAAATATTTATATATTGTTTAACTATAAGTATATTTTCTATACTGAACTTAATATAAATAAAAAAAACTTGAATGAGACTTTCAAACTCCCCACATCTATCCACTCAATCTTATAAAACTGATATACATTACCACCTACATGTGTATCAGTTGTATAAGATGGAGAGGATAGCTCTAGGGAGCTTGAAAGTCTGAGTTCAAGTCCCTTCTAATGCATTATAATAAACTCACTTAATTTGCCTCACACATATATAGAAATCCTAGGAACCCTGAGGTATTGCTTTATAGTGGAGAAGGGCTGATATAGTTGTTACAGAGTATTTACTTTAGCCAAACACCCAACTGGAATTCATAGTGACATATATTTACATAACACATAGAAGATTTAATACACTATTATGACACATGAATATTGATTTATATTAAGATATATATTGGTGTATATATTTTTATAATTTTAATTATTAGAAATATTTTGCCTAATTTAAAGTCATACATTATCAACGGATTATTAAATGCATTTTGGATGCAGTGATAATATGCTCTTTGTCTTCTCACTGCATCAATATCTATATTCACTCTGTATTCTTCATTCTACATGAATCATATATCATAAGCTGAGGTGGCAATCCATTCCATTCATCGTTTATATTTACCATTACAACATGTAACTATAAAATGATAAGCTTTAACTCAGACTAAAACATAATCATAAATATGCTAAGACTAAGACCCTAGTAGTCGAAAGTGTTTAAAAACATACTTTATGAAAGCTTTTCTCTATATGGTCTTCATATATTTACGATTACATTATAACATGTATATACAAATTTGCCTTATATATGTATAAACTGTCTTTAAATAGTCTATTGCATACAGCATATTACCTTCTCTTATCAAAATAATAAAAGTTTACTCAAAAGGTTTCCCTAATATCAATTAGTGAAAACTTTATCAGTTTTCTTTACTGTTTTAATCATTGTCAAGAAATAGATAGAAACCTATTTAAATACTTTCCCGATCAAAAGAAACCCACATAAATATGCTCATAATAAAATCTCCTTGCAATAAGCTTATGAATTTATCACTGACATATATGTTGTTAATATTGATTCCAGCAGCCTGACTAGACTGAATGAAAAAAAATGTCCAAGTGTTGCGAGTCAAACCTCAGGTTATATACATTGCCAACTAGATGTACTAAATATTAGATCACAAGGGGCTGTATATTTTAGTTGTTATTATGTAAGTGTGCAATAATTTAATTTATTAAATTGTTTTGATTTAATCTTATAAACATTGAGTGATTGCATGAAATTTTATTCAAGATAGATTTTTATAGGTGTTTAAAACTGTATATTGGTTAATTGTCCAAGAAGTGGATTTATGCTACATTACAAGGAATAATTCAACCGTTCTTTTATTACACCTTTTCTCCAATATGTGGATAAAAACTAAAATATAAAAATCGAAAGAAATATATAATTCACAAATGATATACACACACAATATTGTAGAAGCATTTATAATCTTTAAAACAACTTCTTATTAAAGCTTGCTTAACTAATAAGGTTTTTAAAAAAATAACATTCACCTACTTACTTTCCAGTATTGTGACCTTGAGTAAAAGTGATTTTTTTAATACAAAAAAACAACAACTAGTAAATAAAGGCTTTTTAAAAAAGAATTTCAAGTTTGATATGTTTAAAAAATAGAGAATTTTTTTTTTTTTTTTTAAAGCATACAGCAATCAGATAACTAGGTAAGAAATAACATTATTCTCTTCATATGTCATAGCATCGGCCGGGACGCGAACCCACAACCGTCTGCAACCAACTAATTGCTTGCATGGCGGCTGCGATACCTCTCGGCTAATGTTTATTAGTTAGTAACTATAAAGCATGGTTTTTTACCTCATCTTGATAAGAGATACCAAGCTTTTATGCTTTTTCCTCTACTTCTATTAATTTCATTGTTATTTTTTAGATTATCCTTTAACAAACTTTTTTTCCTTAATTTTTAAACAAATCCTTTTAATAAATCTTCCTGTCTTATTAAAGTTTGTTTAGTTATATTACAATTCTAATTCTAACATTAGACTCTTTTTCCCCCCTCTGGGAAGAGAAATGGGCCGTTCCTGGTAGTACTGCAATACCAGGTCAACCCGTGGCAGAGCAGGCCCCTAACTGTCCACCTAATTCCAAAAATCAGTTTAATATTCTGACTCCCATTAGGAATCGTATCAGATATTAAGCTGATAAGAACAGATACTACACTTTCATCTTAGCCAAAAGGCCGAGAAGCGATAACATTAGATGTTTCCTAACTAAATAAATAACTTCTTAAATGAATAATTACTATTTTGCTTTATGACTCTCTGTATAACTAACTGTATGTCTTTTATTTTTATTTTTATAAATTCTATCTAAAACAATTACATTATACTTAAATATATTTATTCCAATTTTATTTAAAACTTTCATTGGTCTTACATATAATTTTGTTGAATTCATTTAGTATTTGTAAGTACTATTACATTACTAGTAAAACTGAAGATGTTATCTTTTTTAAGTTTAATTAGATTTATAGTTCTTAATATAATACTTCTTTTAATTCCACTCAAATATTATGCAAAACAGAAGCCACATAATATTTCTGTAGTGTCGTTTCCACTATACCACTCTCACACAAGATAGGGACTAGTTTCTATCTGAATTTAGAACATTATGAAGGGATGTACTACAAACATATGACCAGAATCCTGTGAAATATATGTATGTTCCCCAAAATGAATATTTCATGCTGAAACAGCATTCATCAGTTGGCTGGGATCATAATTTTGTACACATATCTTTATTACTATTCAGTATATGTAGGGAACAAATTACTACAGTTTAATTGATAAGTATCAAACTTACTGCCCTCACAACTTTGTCATAAACATCACATGATCACCACTTCTTATGCTTGTGTGTAACTGTTGTTAAAACAGGCAAAACTCACTATACGTATTGCCACACACAGCAAGCTAGAGTAATCAATGGATACCAGAAGGCTTGTGCATAAAATCACCATCTAGTGCCTACTCATGCCAGAAACTAGTCTGGGGATATTGGATGAGTAGGAACTAGATGGGGATTTTATGCACAAGCCTTCTGGTATCCATTGATTACTCTAGCTTGCTGTGTGTGGCAATATGTATAGTGAGTTTTGCCTGTTTTAACTTTATCATAAACCATTTTATGGTATTAATAATTTGTATTCACCATTCATTAGACTAGAGATTATTCTCTTAATAAATAATGTTTCTATAGTGCAATTTTCACTATACTATTCTCACACAGGTAGGGACTGTTTTCTATCCACTTTTAACACCTTATGGAGGGGTATAACCATATACATATGACCTAAGACATGTAAAAAAGATGTATGATTTTCAAGATTGCATTATAGAAATATTATTCATTATGTGGATAATCTCTCGTCTAATGAATAAATAGTAAATATTATTAATATAAGAGGCTACATAATGAGTCTCTAGGAGGTTATTTAATCTTACAAATAAGGAAGAACATATGTTTATTTCTCTATCCTGCTACTTATTGTAAATAAATAATTATTGATGATGGAAATAGTATTTCAATTTAATCTCCATAACAAATCCTCCTTCATAGAGGCAAATTCCAGAAATACATAATGGCATTAATCATTACCATCCAGTACTTATATTTATTGTTTAACCTTACATAAATGATACTATAGTTTTATTTAATATTTATCTTTCCTTCAAAGCACCTAAATTTAAAAGAATGAATCTGATTAAATACTTTTTTAAAATCAATAAAAGAATTACTAAATATTTTTTTCAATAACATGCTTTATTAGTCCAAATGGTAATTAGTTTTTATGTTTTTGTTAAACTCATGTGACTTTTCAGGTAACTTTTTCTATTGAGCACTAGCTGAAACACTTGATTTCTGTGAGAGATTAAACATAGATTTAAGGCTGGCTTATTTTTATAATATGAAAATTTTTGAAAAAAAAATAGTTTACCATTCTGTAGAGACATAAATTAAATTAAAAGCATCATTTAACTATCTCAAATCAAAATTTATCACATTTTAATAATTCAGCTGGAATTTTATAAATTTTATCTATTTCACTATTCATCTCAGCAATGATTATTATAATTTATCTTTCATTTTTTACATTTTTTATTAATGCATATGAAAATTATTTCAAATATCATATAAACACACTGAACAATTTGTAAAAATAGTAATAGTGTTAAGTATCAAAAATGAAAGATTTTAAAATTAGTTCCAGATAAAAAAAATACAACCAATCAGATAATATCCTATGTAAATGGTACAAAGTTCCCATTATTTTGTTCAATACAGTTAAAAATTTGCAACTTTCATCAAAAATTTTAAAAAAAGCACACACAAATTTTATAAAAATAAGTACAATCAAAAAAAAAATTCAAAAACCATACTTAGAAAATAACAAAATGGTAGGGAAGAGGGAGCTTGCTGTCTTAATCACATGACCAAAACCCAAATTACTAGCAAAATTTAGCAAATATTACTGATTAGAAAATGACCACTACAAAACAGAATCATATGACCTTCCTAATCAAATAACTAAGAATCAAATATCAAACTAATTAGTAAATGCCCAAAGCAATCACTTGTCCCCAAAATTAAATACCTCTAGAAATCAAATATCAAACATATTAGTAATTAGCAATTAGAATTTATAATATGAAATGTATACAATATATAGAAATTATGTATTTATGTTTATTATAGATCTGAAGAAGATTGCTAAGGCAATTGAAACCATTATGATAGTAAAATAAGTGTATAATGCATTGTAAAAAAAGTGAATAAAGAAAAATGATTGATATTAACTTTTTCCAAGAAACAATCATGAATTCTTGGTTATGGCTTCATGTCATTTGAAAAACATCAGTTTTTACATTACCATAGTATTTTTATGCTTATTTTAAAGCTTAAAAAGTACCATAAGATGCTGCCCTCTCTAGAATTATTTTACAAGTAAAAAAAATCAATAATATTGTTGTAAGAAGGTACAATAATGGAAGAAGGCAGGCTTTCCTAGATGCTGATTAGTTGTTTTTCATTTTGATTAAAAGAATAATGCCTCTCAATAATTGTCACCACTCCAACTTCGTTTTGATTTTAAAATGAAAATGAATGTTTTAGAGTGTTTTTTTACACATATTATAAATTATGTTGATAAAATATGTTGAAAATATAATTATTTTAGATAAATAGTAAGATTTTAGTGAAAAATTATTTACTTTTACATGAACAGAAATTGAGAGAAAGAAATCAATGATGTCCACAGCACTTTCTAATTCGATACAAACTTTCTTTTTAGATCTTCCACTATCGAATATTTTTATAATTATAAATAGAAATTTATTTTTGAAAAAACTTTTATTCACTTTCATAATCTGACAAATTATTAATATACTTTTTACAAATGAAACTAAAATGAATATATTAAAAGATATATTTTTATTGCTGATTTTATAATTGACCAATCAAAAGTTGTAAAACTTTAATTCATTTGGCCAATAATAAAACTGTTCAATTAAAAAAAAATTTTCAATGAAAGAGTTAGGACTGAATAAATAGCAAATGACCAAAAAAAATAGCAAAAATCAAAATTTTAAAAACAATATTTAGCAAATATTAATACTCATTAAATAATAGAAGAGGGGAGAAAATTGGCCAAAGTCACACGATCAAAAAACCAAATTACTAGTGCAATCAAATATTTAAAAAAACAATATTTAGCAAATATTACTAATTAGTAAATGACCACAACAATAATAGCATAATGCCCCCCCAAAATTAAATAATTCTAACAAACAAATATTAACTAATGAATAAAACTGTAAAAGTATATTACACGTAATTAAAAATAAATAAAAGGATCAAAAGCAATAGTTCAAAAAATCTCAATATTTGTTCAAAAAAAACTTACTATTATCATTAATTGACAGGCTTCAAACTATTCCAACTCACAACTCTTCAGCCTTCCATTTTGACTAATATGTCAACATGGGTAGGATGACAACCTTGGCACTAACAAGGGCTTTGAAAGTTCCATCATCAGATTTTCAATGAAATGAAAGGCTGAAGAGTTGTGAGTTGGAATAGTTTGAAGCCTGTCTATTAAAGTATGAAGATTGGCTATCTTAATATAAAGCTGAGAACTGATTATATATATGTGTGAGGATAATAATCTAGACCAACTGATGATTGTTGTTTAGCATGAAATATGTATATTGGTGATTATTTATCTTTTCAACATGTGTGTGATCAGGTGGGTCAGCAATATGAGATGGCACTGAGATGAGTCATGTGAAAGTTTGAGTTCAAATCCCACCTATATTACATATATAAATGCAGGTTTAAGCCTGTGCAATGTATTAATTTATTATCATTAATGAAAACTAAGTTGTCTGCATAATAAATAAAACTATATAAATGTATTACAAACATATATTTTATTACCTCAAAGCATGCAAAGTTATGTCTCATTACAAAACATAAGCTGGATAATAAAATGGACTTAAAAATTCAAAGAAGTCATCTTGATATTCATAGGAATTCACTTTTTACCTCAATGACATCAACAATAAATCAAAAATTGTGATCAAACTTTTTACATCAAGGCGTTAAAAAATTTAAAGCTAGAACAAAATAAACCCATTCATCTATTTAACTAACTAGTCACAATAACACCATTTATTTATTTAACTAAGTAAATCACTCACCATTCATTCAACTAATAGCTATGATCTTTTACTTATCTCTTTTTATCTATTTATCAATCTATTTAGCTTTTACTTGTCTCTTTATCTATATCTCATTATCTATTTATGCTTTCTGTATTTGGTTAGCTATCTACTCTATCTCTCTGTATATTATTCTATATCTGTCTATTCATTTATCTAGTTTTTTGCCTATGTATTTAGGTATGCATCCAATCATTTATTTAACTATCTAATCAATCATCTATCCTCTAACTATATAATAATTTATTTACTTATCTATCCATCTTTATGTCTATTTGTCTCTATATGTTTATCTATCTATCTATTTATCTATCTGGTTTTCTATCTATCTATTTATTTATGCATTCGACCATCAATTTAACTATTTATCCCATCAACCATCCACTATTTATCTATTAATCAGTTTACCTATCTACTTTTATGCCTGTCTCTATATGATTATCTATCTATCTATTTATCTATCTATCTACCTGGTTTTCTACCTATCTTATTATTCAGCATGTTTTTGGCAATGGAGTATAACTTTGTATGCTTTGAGATAATTACTAATATTTTTGATATTTGATTTTTAGAATTATATGATTTTGGTGGATGGCATATGTTTGTTGTGATCATTTACTAATTGTTTTGATAGTTGATTTCTAGTTATTTGATTTGGGGAAAAGATCATGTGATTATTCCTTGTTGTGGTCATTTACTAATTAGTAATATTTGCTAAATATTGTTTTTTTTTTTCAGATGTTGCCAAATCTTTTCCCCCTTCCACTTTGCCATTTTTAAGCATGGTTTTTGAAATTTTGATTATTTTTTTTTTGTTTGTACTTATTTCTAAAAATGTGTGTTTTTCTTTTTAATTTTTGATGAAATTTGCAATTTTTAAAGTGTATTGGATGAAATAAAAAACACTTTATATAAAATTAGTTGAGTATTGTCTGATATATTTTAGTGCTAGTATGAGCTATAGTCTTGGGCTCCCCTAGAAACCAAAATAAATGAGAGCACATTCTAAATCAGTACCATATATTTTATTGTAAATAATACTCATGATGAAAAAAAAAACAAATTTGGATTAATAATTATATAAAAGAAATACTTTTCCTAGGAGTGGTATGAGATATGCCTTGTAGTATTTGTGTTATAAAGCAATATTATAATCTTTGCAGATTAAAATTTGCTACATATAATTTCATTATTTTCTTTTAATAAAGAAATTGCTGCAAAATTGAAAATTAGAGATTTTTTATATGATTTATATATGTCAAATTTAAAAGCAGCAATAAACGAACCAATCATTATACATAGTTTACATCACAGAAAACCTCATTATTATGCATCAGAAAATATTTTAGCAAAAAGTTATCAAGGCAATATTACCCATAAGTAAAAATTGTTGCCTTGACAGCAGGTTTTGAAAATATTTTCTCGTCATGTAAGGATGATGTCTGTAATTAGTGATATATATATATTGTAACAGACAGCAGGCATCTAATATTCCTCATTAGAGGGTGCCACACTAATCCTCTAGCCTAGGAAATTTATAGTTTACTAATGAAGATACCTGGAATAACTGCCTACCATAGCTGTAACCATTACTTATATCCAAAAATTGCCTCAAGGTCATGGAAAGCAGAGATTATGGGCAAATAGTAATTGATAGAGCAGACAACAATAAACAAAATTCTGGCGAAATCTGACAATCAACATAACAATGTTTATTAACAATTTAACAAGACATAATATGCAATTCGGCAGTGGGTATAAATCCTTAGTTATTTCAAATAAAATTCTTTGATAAGTGGTATTTTAAATATTACACTTTGCAATAAATTTTACTTTTAGTAGTATTAATACACTGCACAGGCTTAAACCTGCATTTATATATGTAATATAGGTGGGATTCGAACTCAGACTTTCACACAACCCACTACTCTCAGTGCCATTTCATGTTGCTGACCCACCTACTCACACACATGTTGAAAAGATAAATAATCACCAAATATATGTATTTCATGCTAAACCAGCAATCATCAGTTGGTCTAGATTACTATCCTCACATACATATATAATCAGTGCTCAGATTTATATTAAAATAGTCAATCTTTATACTTTAATGGACAGGCTTCAAACTATTTCAACTCACAATTCTTCAGCCTTCCATTTCATTGAAAATATGATGATGGAACATTCAAAGCCCTTGTTAGTGCCAAGGTTGTCATCCTACCCATGTTGACATATTAGTCCTTCAAGTTTATAATGACTAGACAATTTATCCAGATGTGTATATATATATATAAATAATAAGTGTAACAGTAATTAACTATTGTATAAGATCCTTAAATGCACAGTACTTTTGGTTAATTCGTTAACCTGCCTCAACTGCCATTAAATTTAAAAACTCAAACAGAAGCAAACATCAACTCAAATCCCATGAATCCCAAACTTTAATGCTAGCAGTGTGTCTATTAATTATATTCATTTTAAAGTACTAACTGAAAGTACTTCAGCAGATTGAAAGACTGTATATAATAGTTAATTGCCATTATATTTATTATTTTTATTGTTATGACAATAGTTTTTTTAATTAACAGACATTTTATTTGTATTACTTTTTTTAATATAATGAATTTAAGTGACATTAAAAAATGATTGATCATTGAGGAGTTGGTGGAAGCAATGTAAAAAAAGTTATTAAGTTTAAATGCAAACTTCATTTTTTTAAAAAAAAAACTGTAAAGTTTTTTATGTATTACTGAATTGTTTTTTTCTCCATGTGTCAAAGCATCAGCCGGAAGCGAATCTGTGAACCCAGGACAACTGCTTGTAACATAAAATTGAACGGCTGCATAAATTTAGTTTGGAGGTGTATGGATAAATTGAACCCAATATTTTTAAATAGTATAGTTAAGAAATGTAAAAAAGAAATGTTTGATATTCAGAAGTATTTGAAAGCAATTGAATATTTAACAATTTTAAATGAATTGTGTATTTGGGATGAATATTAAATTGTTTGTGAAAATGGATTTAAATTATTTGAACTTAAATTATATAATAAATTTGAGAAGAAAATTGATTTTTGTTTAATAAACAGTAATGATATGAATTTTGTTAATTTGTCAAATAAAAAAATACATTTAATTCAAAAGAACGTTTTAAGTCACCCAGTTAAATATGTCTGTGGTACTTGGGATAATTATAATTTGGAATTAGTTGCAGCTGTTCAAAATTCATTTGAAATGATTCCTGGTGATAGACATATTGCTGATGAAATTTATCAAGAAAATTAATTGTCATAAATTTAATGTGATTCCATATAAAAATTCATGGAAATTGGCTAGTTTGGAATTTAAACGAAGACTAAACAATGATAATATTTGTTTAAAAGAAAATAAAAGGCTGCTGTTTTTAATGATGGAACATCAGTATATTGAGAAAGTTAAAGTCCAAATGGATAAACTTGTTTTCTTTTTGATTGAAGAATATAATATGGATGGTCAGAGAATAAAGTGTATTAACAGTATTTTTTTTAAAAAAAATCTAAAATAAAGTTTTAAGTAATAATGTGTACTATAAGATATATCCTTCCTGCACTACATGTTTTTGTATTTTTACAAATATGGAAGTTACATAAAGAAGATAATCCTTTGCAAATTCTGATTGATTTTGGTGGCTCATTTATGTATGAGACTTCTATAATATATTGATAAGCTGTTACAAGAGTTTTTAGAATTAGAGGAAAATACTATTGCTTCATCTTTTGACTTTGTAGATAGAATTAAAAATATAGTGTTTAATGAGAATGATGTTATTGCTTCATTAGATGTGACAGAAATGTATAGTTCTATTGATATAGTGGATTCCACAAAAATAATTAAACATGCATTAAAAAGTAAAAGTGTTTGTTAAGTATAAGATAAAATTTATTACTGATTATTTTTTAATGATAACATTATTGCTTCTTTTGAATCTGGATATTATAAAATGTCTAAAGATGGACCTATGAGTGTGCCAGTTGTTACACAAGATTGCAATTTTGTTTTATCTACATATGAGAGTAATATTTTAAAAGGGTTCTTTTAAAGATATTAAAATTTACAAAAAGATATGTAGATGATGTTTTTGCTTGTGGAAATACTGAAATTTGCTTGTAGAGGAGTTAAATAATTTGAATGACTTGAAATGGACTATTGAAAAGCAACAGGACAAAAGTATTTCAGTATTTGGATTTAATTATTATAAGCGATAATGGTAAGTAAATTATAAATTAATAATTAAACCATTGCAAAAAAGGGGATATATAAATTGTAAATCAAAAATACCAATTATATATAAAATAGCAAGTTTTAGACCATTTTTGTTCTGTAATGAAGAAATATACCATTATCAATGTGATCAATCAATCAATAATATTCTGTCCAATAAACAGGTCCAGAGAGTAGTCACAACATCAATTCATCCATTCTTCATTCCATTCTCTTCCTTGCCTATTTCTTCATTTCCAGTATGATAAATTTTAAAAATATTGGGATATTTGCCAAGGAATTGTTTAAAGTTGGTTATGAGATAGAACTGATTAATAATACTTTATGTCAATTTAAAAAGAGTTATAGTGGTTTAAAGGAGTTGAAGATTGATAGTAAAAAGTGGAATATCTATTCCATATATTTCAAATGTTCAAGTGAAATTTTTTAAGGATATATATATAATAATGTGTATAATGTTTCATTTTGTGCTACAAATAATGTTAATAAATTAGTGTTATACTTGTCAAACAGAAAATAATGTTATGTATCAAATTTTTTGTGGATATATATTATCATATATAGGTGAATTGAGGTGCAGTATTGAAAAAAGATTAAAGAAGCATGAATTGTTATATAAGCATGTGAAAAGTAAAAATAATAATGATTGCTTCAATTTTCTTGGATCATGAAAGGACATAAAAATATAAATTTAAGTTTGATATTGAAAGTGATAAGATTCTTCATGAAGAGAGAAACCATAGTGAAAGAAAAATTAAGGAGGCAATTTTAATAATAGAAATAAAATTAATATAACTAGTAGACAAGCTGTTAGCATAAAATTCAGTATTCATAGGATTTGAGTTGATGATGACATTTGCTTCCGTTTTGTTTTTTGAATTTAACAGCAGTTGAGGCAAGTTAAGGAATTAACTGAACTTCTGTGGATTGAATGACTGAATATAAAAGTTAATTATCACTATATTTATTATTTTTACTATTACAATAGTTTTTTAATTCATCATCATCATCACCATCACCAACCATTATCAATCCACTGCAGGATGAAGGTCTCTCCAAGTTCAATCCATCTTTTCATATCTTTAGCTTCTCTTCTCCACATCACCCCTGCACACTTTCTTATTTCATCCAATCCATTTTACATGTGGTCTCTTTCTGAGTCTTTACAATCTCTTGAAATCCAGTTTAAAAGTTCAATTGTCCATCTATTATCATCTCTTCTAAAAATATGTCCAGCCCAACTCCACTTCAGTCTTTTAATTTTTTCAATGAGGTCAGTAACACCTGTTTGTTCTCTTACCCATACGTTGTGTTTTCAATCTCTTCTTGTTACTCCTAACATGCATCTCTCCATACTTCTTTGAGTGGTCTGAAGTCTCTGTATTGCTCTTCTATTAAGTGTCCAAGTCTCAGATCCATAAGTAAGAACTGGCAAAACACATTTATTAAAAACCTTCCTTTTCAAACACATAGGCATATTTCCTTTTAGTATCAAGTTATTTCTACCAAAAGCACTCCAACCAAGTTTAATTCTATGATTAATTTCATCCATTATGTTTCCATCTGTATTAATAATCTGACCAAGGTATTTGTAACTGTTAACTTTTTCTAACTCATCATAATCAATCTTTATTTTCAGATTTTGAGAAAATCTATTAATCATTACTTTGGTCTTTTTAACATTTATCTTTAGTCCTATTTCCTGTAACTCTAAAGCATTATTTGCAAAAACAACTACATCATCTGCAAAATCTAAATGACTTAAATAATCTCCATTTACTTTCGCTCCTTTAGTTTCCCATTTTAATCCACAAAATACTTCTTGCAACACTGCTGTAAAAAGTTTTGGAGATATGGAGTCACCTTGTCTTACACCTTTCTCAATGTTGATTTTCCTACTATCATTATGTAATCTAATTGTTGCTGTTGCATTTTTATAAATATTCTTTAAAATATGACAATATCCTGGATCTACACCTTGATGATCCAATGCTTTAATCACTGAAGAAATGTTTATAGAATCAAATGCCTTTTCATAATCTACAAATCCAAAACATAATGACAACTCATATTAATTTGTTTTTTTTTTTTATAACTTTTCTCAATACCTGGATATGATCTACTGTACTAAAACCACTTATTAAATCCAGCTTGTTCTCTTGGCTGGTGGAAATCCAGTGTTTTCTGTAGATGAGTTGTAATTATCTTAGTAAAAATTTTGTAATTTTTTTAAATTAATGGACATTTTATTTGTATTATATATATTATACTTGTGTTAAACAAAACCATTAATAATGCTGCAACCGCAATCTACTGTACATGGTCACATATGCAGGCTGTTACAGAAATTAAACCAAGATGTGGCACATTGGATCTATCCACAGAAAAATAGCTAATGACAATGAATAGACCTATTAATCCCTATATTATAAAGCCATAAAATATATATAACCACGAGGGAAAAGGTCACTTTACCCAAGGCAAAAATATAAATAATCACAAACATTTCAAGTGAGAATCATAATGATAAATTACAGGAGGCCAAACATATAATAAAAAATTCGGATGGTGGATAAATATTTGAAATTGTTGTGTATAATTCACACATATATGTATATTAATCCCTTTAATTTCAATCATGTGTGACACAAACAAATAAACAATTACAACTGCTGATAAATTTAAACAATTTTTCTAACAATTTATAAAGTTATGCCGTACATTATGAGTGCACATATATAAGAATGATTTTAAAATCTTTAGAGATCTTATTAATCATTAATAACACTCTGCAATATATACAGTAACCTTTTGAACGGTTTTCCATGGTCCGAATAGTTCCAAAATTTTAAATTTATAATCAAGATAATATTAAATCTATAAACTTGGATAATATAGCAATAAATGATTTAATACATATAATTTTTAAAAAGATAATTCTATAGAGATTAATAATTGTTATTATTTATAATCAGTTATATTAATATAAATTTTAATAATTCTAGCTGTATAATTTAAAAGAGTGATAAATCTAAATAAACATCGTTGTGTACAAGTTTGATTTTGAATTATTTATTGTGACGTTGCTTCAAAAGTTAAAAATAGAATCGTATTCAACGAAAGAAAGAACAATTAATTATAAACCACACGATAATTGTTTTAATTTCAAAATTATCTTAATAATAAAGTAGATATATTTATTATAAAGTTTATAGGTTAAATTAATTAATCGTATCACAGATTCAAAATACAATCAGAAATAAAACTTGTTTTGTAAGTTTTGATTTAAATCAATTTCATTTCATTTATAAAAGATTTTTATATTTCAATAGTATTTCAAACAGAAATACCAGAAACACTTTGTTTAAAAAAAAAAAAAACTTGGACAAAATGATGGGAAAGTCAACCAATCAGATTTCAGTAAATGATTCCCTAATGTTACATTTTCCCGGTTTTCTTTTCAAAGAAAAACTGATTTTTTTTTTTTTTTTAATGGGGGGGTGGGGGTGAGATTATAAAAGTCAGACAGTGTACTATTTTTTTGTGTTATAAAAGTTAAAATATTTAATTAATAACTGAAACACAGGCTTATTATATATACACCTGTGTCTATATATGTAATATACAGGGTATATGAGCACAGACTTTCACACAACCCACCACTCTCCAGTCTATCTAATAACACTGATACACTCAAGCACATATATGCTGAAAAGTTTCACACAACCCACCACTCTCCAGTCTATCTAATAATACTGATACACTCAAGCACATATATGCTGAAAAGATAAATAATCACCAATATACGTATTTCTTGCTAAACCAGCAATCATCAGTTGGTCGGAGATGATAATCTGGACCAACTGATGATTGCTGTTTTAGCATGAAATACGTATATTTGTGATTATTTATCTTTTCAGCATATATGTGCTTGAGTGTATCAGTGTTATTAGATAGACTGGAGAGTGGTGGGTTGTGTGAAAGTCTATGCTCATATACCCGGTATATTGAATATTTAATTAATTAAACCAAAAAAGAAAAATTTATATTTACAAAGCTATCTAAAGATATGAAATATTTTTAAATGATTTTTAAAACTATGGAGGAAATCAATTCTTCATTGCGGTCTAATTTCAAGAGTTGATAATCTACTTATAATCAAAATGCTAGCTAGGATCAGTTTAAGAAAGAAAATGAAAGTTGCTATTCTTGCCAGAATAACTAAGAGAAAGGAAAAATAATGTTATAGTTTAAAAGAAAGGAACTAACTGCATTAATGTGGGAAAACATTCGTTTTATCTATGGAAATGTAGGTTCTTTAGTCATTATAAATTTAAAAAGAGAAAGCAGTCTAAAATCTTCAAGAGAAAAAATTTTTTAGCCTAGAAGCTACTTAATCAAATCCTAAAAATAATTCAGGGGTTAATAATGATAAGTTGAGGAAACAAATATTCGTTTGACTAATATTTAAGCAATAAAGATTAAGTTTCTGCTTGAAAAGAAAAAAAACAAGAAATTTGAATTAAGATTTTTCGTAGTCAAAGAGAAGTTAAACTTTTATAAACTTGGAAGAATAAGAAAAGGCTGTATAAATTTAGATAGGAAATTATTAATAGTCAGAAAATAAATATATTTGGAGCCCAAAGATTAGACAAACTTATTAAAAATATGTTTACAAACCTTCCAAGTATAATAAATAACTGGAGAAGGCGAAATGCTGAAAAAAAGAAACATTGCCTACATCTTAATGAAACTTGTTAAAGATGCATTGAAAAGAAAAGATATAATAATAATCATTATAATGTGAAGATTTACTAAGGAGAAGTAGTCCAACCCACAACTCTTCAGCCTTCCATTCGAAGCCTGTCCATTAAAGTATGAGGATTGGCTATCTTAATACATAGCTGAGCACTGATTGTATATATGTGTGGAGATAGTAATCTAAACCAACTGATGATTGCTGGTTTAGCATGAAATACGTATATTGGTGATTATTTATCTTTTCAACATATGTGTGATCAGGTGGGTCAGCAATATGAGATGACACTGGTAGTAGTGGGTCGTGTGAAAGTCTTGAGTTCGAATCCCACATAGATAACATATACAAATGCAGGTTTAAGCCTTTACAATGTATTAAGGAGAAGTAGGAAACGTTTGCTCATGGTATTTTAAAGGAGAGCCATATTATGCTCATAGCAGAGTTGAGATGCTTTGTCAGATCTCAAATTATATATGTATACATAACAGCTGTTTCAGCCAAGTGTCATTTTTCAGTCATTTTGTAATTTTATTAATGTTATGCTTTAATGAGTGTGATATAATGTATATATATATCATGCACACACAGATTGTAAAGCATTTTTATTATCTCATATTAAAGTTAGAATTTTGTGTAACACTTATTAAAGTTTTACATATTGGATTTAAAACACACATTTAATTTTTTTGTGTATATAGTACAAAAAAAAGTAAAGTTTGTAACAAATTTTTGTTATCTTTGTATAAAATTGTATAATATTTAAAAGTTAATGCTTAATCTGCAAAATCTTAATTTTAATCTTTAGTAATAAAGAATCTAACAAAAGTCTGCAGTTTTCTTACATTAGGCACTGTTTAGGTAAATACTTTAAGACAAGCAATTAGCTTGGAATTTAAAATACTTGTCATAGTACTGATTGAGAAGATTCTTGAAAATTCCTGTAGAGGGATAACGATGGGTAGTGAATCTGTTAAAGGCCTACCAAAAATTATTTTTAACACCTTTCTTTACTTTACTTTCTCTACTCTATGATACACTTTTTGTTCATTACTTGTAACTCTTTGCAATTATTAGTTTTCAAGAGAATCTCACAATTATTAGTCTACAAGATTGCTCTGCATTAACATTCCACAATTATTCATCGATGTGCAGCTCTGTGTTATAAGCACCCAATTAATAAATTAATGTACAACCACTCCAGTTGCAGTCTCAGGTAATATACATGGCAAGGCTTCCAAAAGATAACTTCTACCTCATTCATCAGCATGTTCTAAATTTGCTATAAAAACTGACCTTGTGAAATTGCCAACTGCTAATCTTGCCACTGAAGCATCTCTCGACTAACCTGAATTCATAAAATACCACAGAAAGACATGGATATAAAGAGTTCATATTCTTGTCAAACCATCTGTACAGATAAAAAAAACTTTTATACCACTCACAAACTTACAATAACTTGATATGAACTCTACTATAGATATCAGTAAATCATGAGTGACAAATTGTATTTATTAACCTATATGTATGTTTAGCATAAACAATTTTAGATTAATATTTACTAAGGCTGTAAATCTAAAGAATATGCGTGTGAAAATGCAAAGGTAGGGACCTCTACAGGTCTTAACCACAAGCTTATACTTTGGAAGAAAAGAGGGGTTCCCCTAGCATATTCTTGAGTTTACAGCCTTAGTAAATATTACTTACGTAATCAATGTGCATTGAAATAAATTTATAATTACAATTTTAGATTAAGTATCTCTATTACCTAATTTTATTGATAAACAAGTTTGTATTGATATGATCAATTGCATTCTTTTATGGATGTGTTAATTTTGTGTTTTTTATTATGTTTTATGAGTATGTAATGAATCAGCTCCATTTTTCTTTTAACATTTTGACAATTAAAATAAAGTCTAATTAAATTTTTATTCTCAAATTAATAGATTCTTTCCCTTCCCTCTTGCAATTGAAAGAAATCTAAATGTTCATTGCTGAAATAAGTCAAGTTATTAAGATCAAATCTAAATTTATTTTTTTATTAAATGCCTATTTTTAAATAATGTTTTAAAATTGTATCAGCAGTTAGTTTATCTATATGTGGGTATAATAAGCCTTAGATACATCAACAAGGCTGGATACTTTGGGTATAATATTTTATCCTACTTGTATATAAAGGAAACTAATGTTTTACTTGTGTGAGCATGAGTATAAAGTCACTCTTTTAAATCACCATTTGAGATTGTTTAACCAGTATGGCATTTTATTTATCATTGGATTTATCACTCTATCATGGAGAAATTTACATAGCCTTTAGTCAGCAATGTTTCTGACAGGCTCATTTATATATTCTCCCCTGAAAACCCTGTTGCTTAACTGCTTAAATTGTGGGATTGTTTGTATGGATTGAACTGAGAAGCAGTTTCCTGTGTCCATTTATATATTTTATCACTAGGTAGTGGTGAATTTGACTTAGCCTTTGTTCCGGTACATTTCTGACCGGCTTATTTATATATTGTTTCTCTAAACCCAGGTTGTTAACCGTTTGAGTTGCAGTCTTTATGTTTGCATGGGTTTAACTTAAGAACATCTTATTGTGATTTTATATAATTATCCTTTATGTTTAACACTAGTTAATAAATGTTCATTTTATTTATTTATTTTTCATTATCATTTTCTCATGGTATATATTGCTACACAGATGAACCTTAATAGGAGGTTTAAGCATAAAAACTGATTGCATATAAAATCTGCAAAGATTTTTAATAATAATAATAATAATAATAATAATAATAATAATAATAATAATAATAGCGCCACCTGGATACAAACCTAGTAGCAGATAAGCAAAGAACCTCTTAGTTTTTTGTTAATAAAAGGCAATTTATTTGCTAATAACTAATAAAAATGTCCAATAAATCAATTTAAAACACTCAAATATTTATTTTGATTGAAAAAGAGTAAAAAAGGATCTAATAACTAATGCCAAAATCTCAGGCAAATTTAATTTTTTAAAAAAAGAGTAGATAAAAAATCAAATCTACAAAACTCAATAATTTTGCGGATAACTGAATTGTATTGGTTATATATATTAGTGTTTGTTTAAAAAGAAAAAAGAAATTTAAACATGCCTTTGAAAAATAATTGAAAAACTTAAAATGGCGACTGCTCAACCTATTAACCTGGTGGGTGGTCCATCGCAGGGCACGAGAAAGTCATATGCTTCTATAGCAAAAAAAGCTCAAGATTATGTAAGCCCGGCAAAAGGTACTAGGTTCAGGAAAACAACAGCAGATGATTTGGAAAACATGAATCTCATGGATCAAAATAAAAATGATCCCCCCCTCATATTGAATGGAATGATGAAATGCTGGAACAAATTGGAGAGAAATTCAACAAAACAATACCTTGATCACTTTTCTGATGTTTAAACGTATCTTCACTGATAAATCAATAGTACTCACTGTAACAGATAGTCATTGCACACTATACAGTTTCCCCAAATCCCTTCTAATAGAAACACTGCATGAAAATAATATGCGTGAATCGGTACAATGCATAGGCGACCATCCAAATAGCAGATATGTGGCGGTCCAGTTTTGTGAAAATGCGCAAAGAGAACAATTTAGAAATCAAATTAAGATGCTAAGTAATTTCGCACTAATAACAGTCGATGAGAATAAGTATAAAAATATCTCCGGAATTTTAAAAAATACGTATTTTGGCTACAACATGGAAGATTTCCAAAAAATGATGAATCTTTTCAGAAAAGTTGTTTTCTTCCAGCAAAAATACATTAAAGAAGCAGCAATTCCCATACTAACAAATAGCTTTGAATTCAAAATTAAATTGAATAAACAAGTAGACCCGGAGAATATCCTCACACACATAAGCGATGAAGAAGCTACACTATATATTTACATCAGAGGGTTTAAGCCAGGTTGCTTCCATTG
>JAQFVV010002165.1:0-33214 GCA_028023455.1 Epiperipatus broadwayi | reverse complement strand
TATATATATTGTAACCAAAACATCTCCTGAGCCAGCCACGTTGCGCGCCAAAAGCTGTAACCAAAACATCTCGAGCCAGCCACGTTGCGCGCCAAAAGCTGTAACCAAAATCCCCGGAGCCGTCCACCCTGATGGCTCACAAAGGTGGTAACCAACCTTCCATCACCCCTCCAACTACCCATCATCATGCCGTAAATTGTGTAATCTCAACTACGTAACGTAAGTGCACTAGGAATTACAACCTTGGTCACTGATCAACTCTCATTGCACATTATCAGCTATTAAGGGCTGTATCCAAAAAGCATATCATACTATTTATTTTATGCACAAAAGACCACAATCAACATCTGGGGCAATTTACTACAGACAAAATTAATGAATTAACTTAACTTTTTATAATTTATTTGATCGCAGCCAGGGTATACTGCGAAGACCTATCATAGTATTATTATAAAACATATTAAACAAATTATAAGTGCAATTTTATCACTCTTAAACCTCAATTTGCGATTTTTATGGTATGCGACCCTATGGCCGACCATGTACAAGATAGCGTAATTTGTGGAACCACATAAGATTATGAAATTTTAAATCATCTATATGATTTCTAAGACAGATGCTAGTCCAGGTAAAGCTTTGCAATTAATAAACATGAATAATTGGGTTCTTTTATAATTTAATATATCATTGAGACTCTTATTGTATTGACGAATGAAAATTTAAAAAATGTTAAGTAAATATATTTAATCATATCATTATTGAATAAATCTGTTCACAAGTTTAATAATTAATTTGTATTTTATACTAGAATCAACTACGCAAAGCCACAATGATGGAAAAGGTAAATGGGATTTTATTGTACCCTACCAATCATATACTACCAAAGACGAAAAGCATCTTAATGTTTTCTCAAAATATTAATAAATTCTTATATCATGTAGACAATAATATGTAATTCAATGTATGCTCTATAATGTATGCTCTATCCAAAGTTTATGATTTCTGATGTTATGAATGACACATAGCAACGGCACAGTAAGTTTAATTATAAATCAACTTTTATTTACAAACTTTATGAACAATAAATAGTTAATTTCAATATTTTAAATAAAACATAAATAAACAAATAAATAAATAAATGATAGTTCCATTAACTTTCTTCAATACATTTATAGGTATAGTATTTAAAAACCTAATCATACCTTATTTCAATATAATATAATGAATATTGAGACAATTATTAAATTCAGCATTAACTTATGAAATATTGAACGTCATTTCCAGATTCAATAAATCCCTACTGTATACCTATAATAATATAATAAATAATATGATGTTTGTATGTTTTAGCTATAATGTAATCATTAATTAAAATGAAAATGTAAACTTACACTCCGGTAGATAATAATCAACCAACAGTTAATTATCATGAAGTACTTGAATAGAATGTCCTGCTACCATTTATCAATCTAACCGATAAATTCTGCTTACAAATGAAGAAGATGATTTGGCAGATTAACTAAAATACTTTGCCCAACTTATATCTGTGAAGCAAACATATTCCTGTGGATGTATTCATCTACACGTAGGAATTAAATAATACTAACGTTTTGCGTATTTAAACACCATCATAAAGTCATACGTATAATCACACAATTCCGCGGATTAACCACCAGCGCAGGAATGTGTGTAAAATACAAAATGGCAATTAAAATAATCTGCGGATTAACCACCAGCACAGATTAAAGCCTTTAACATACTAAAACAACATTATAATTTACTTCACATTAAAGTGCAAATCATCCCCCTCAATTCTTCTGATTATTCAGAATACGCTGACACTTTAGCAAATGTGGGTTCTTGCTTAGTAAAATATTACAATAATCAGGACAACTAATGTACTACTTATCTTGCTTAAAATAAACATGTATAATATAATGTAAATAATATTGGCATGAGAATATAAATCTGGAAAGACTCACAAAATATCTCATAAAGATTGGTATATCTCATGAATTCATTAAGTACTGTTTAAGCTTTCTCCATAAGCGCTATTCTTTTGAATAAATATTTTATTCAACCTTTATTAATTTAAATCTAACAAATATAACTTATGAACTTCATATGCGAGTTCATATAACGATAAAATTAAATAAATGTATTATTCATTAACATATAACATTTAACGATGTGTGTGTGTGATAAAACTAAATGTAAAGCATTTTATAGTTCAAATACATGAATTTTAGCAGATGTGTATCACAAATTGGATTGTATAGCATTTTGTAACTCCTAATGTGATCCGTGGAATCCATGTACAATGTGTAGAATAATAAGTATATGAGGTAATAGCTATAACTGTAGTTAAATTCCATACATGCAATTATATCCATTTGATTAGTTATTAAAGCAATATTAGATTAACGATTTGCGTGGCTCTCCAAACATGAAACAATTTTAAAACAGGATACACAGAATTTAAATGAAAATGTTTTTCATAAAGTTATTAATCCCTACATCTCTCTATCAAAAGTGTTCCAAGTTTATCCTATCCATGCAAGTATTTATTTATCCATTGCGTTAATCCAGGAATAACCAATTACAGCAATTACTTTATTCATTTTAAACTGACGATACAATTATAAAATAGCTTTGTTTAATTATTTAAAGAATGTTTATGATCCAAATGTTAAACAAATTAACTAGCAATTATTACTGGCATTATAAAATTAATTATCAATCAATAATATATTTTATTAGAATTAAAGAACGGAAATATTAAAAGATTTTGACAAATTTAACGCTTTACTTTATTTTAACTTAAACTTTTTTCTTTTTAAAAAACAAATTTTCATTTTAATAAAACTTCTGTAATTAAAACACTGATTCAAATTTTCCAAATTGTAGAATAATAAATATTTCAAAACATACCAAATTCTTGTGTTTAATTCTTTCAAACTTAAACTGGGAAGCTCCGACATTTCAAAAAAATGTAATATTGGAAACGCTACCGGTGATTTGATTCTTGGCCGACCGACTTGAAAAGATCTTTAAATTTAGTGATCCATCTTAATTAGATACCACTAAGTTATTTTATGTTTATAACAAATTTTGTGGTAATTTATTCACTTATTAATGGTTTCAAAATAAGCTCAGCAAATTTACACTATTTGCCTTTACCATTTCTGTTCTTCTTCCCACCAAAAGACAAACTAACAGACGATATTCTCCTAGAAATTCGCGCTCTTTTCTTTTATTACATTGAGACGCCTACGTAATTATTGTATTTATTTAATAATTTATTTTAATTGAACAAATGGTTTTATTTTAACTCAATAGAAATAATAATTTAAGATTACTTTAAATAAATAAAAACAAAATATTATTTTTAATAATATTTTACCAAATTTTAATATGTTGTAAAAATTTTAAAAAGTTAAACATTCCGATATGAGTTAGCATATGGAATGAAGCAAATTGAAAATTATTAAAATAATATCAGAAAGTAATCTGTTCAAGTGCGAATCAAGCCAACCAAATCACCAAGAGAAGAAAGAGAAATTTTTATATAAGTTACATCAATTAATATATTTTCTACTAAAATATATGGTTACAATATATATATGTTTAAATGTAGCTCTGATGATGACTGCTGGACAGTTGAAACTGTAAGAAAGGTAATAAAATAAATCTTATGTTAACTGCATTGTAAAGTGTAAATTAAGGAGTATATGGTGTATTATAGTATATATAATTAAGCAATGCAAATAAGAAATGGAATAAAATTTAATACATATATATATCATTAAAAACTAGTCAACACTTAGACAATATCAATAACAATCAACAATTTCAAACTGTTGTCATAGCAACCTCCTTTTAACAATAAAGGTGGAATCCCACCTTTATTAATGGTCTAATTTTTTTATATAGACACTAAAGATTGCAACTTGGACCTCAGGGATTGAAATTATTGATATAAAGAATTTTAAATAAACTTCTTTAAACAGGTAAATATAACCTATTCTGAATGTAGATTAATAAATAGTCAATTATAAATTTCAAATCGCACCCAAACTATTACTTAAGTAATAAGCGTAATAATTCTAAAGACTAAGTGGGTTTAGTGTCTATATAAGTATATTAGACCATTAACAAAGATTGGATTCCACTTTTATTGTTAAAAGGACGTCGCCTTGACAACAGTTTGAAATTGTTGATTGATATTGGGATTGTCTTAAGTGTTGATTTGTTTTTAATGATTACTTACAAACCCATTTAGCTTTAAGCATTATTATAATAGCACGTGTGCATCGCAACTGTTCCCAAAAGCTACAAAGTGGTATTACAAAATAGATAAATAAAAACAAACGAGCTGAGCGCTTTCAAAGGATCTTGCCTTCATAATCATAGCTTGCTAATACGTTTAATGATATGTAGATATGCTAATTCCATTTATTCGATAAAGCATAGCACGTGTTCTTCCTGTTTATGGCGTCTTTGTCTCGTGAGATGAAGAAGGCCTCTTTGATTTTTTTTTTAAGGTCATGTCTCTCTCTACACATGATTGTGGGATTTTCTGGAATACACTCATGATGACTTGTGCTCTGGTGCTGAAAGAAAACTGAATAGGTGGAAGGATCGTTGAGAGCTTTATTGTATGAATACTTATGTTGTGCTAATCGCGTGGACAAAGATGCTCTGCTTTCCACATAATATATGCATTTACAGTTATTGTTGGAGCAAGCAATATTATATACTATATGGGGGGGAGGGGGTCTGTAAAAGTGGAGTTTGATCTTTAGTATTGTTAATTAAATTGTTGGAGTTTGGGGGGGGGGGTTCGGAAGCAAAGCTGATATCTGTTGTTGAGGATGGAATGCAATTTACTGTGTAAATTGGAGATGTATGGTAGCAATAATCTGGGTTTATCCTGTGTGATGTGAACAATGGACTGCCTGAACCCAAAATTCAATAAATCATTTCTGTATTTTATTACATTTGCTTTTGTGTCTACCATACATCTCCAATTTACACAGTAAATTGCATTCCATCCTCAACAACAAATATCAGCTTTGCTTTCAACCTCCCCCCCCCAAACTCCAACAATTTAATTAACAATACTAAAGACCAAACTCCACTTTTACAGACCCCTTCCCCCATACAGTATACAATATTGCTTGCTCCAACAATATCTGTAAAGGCACATATTATGGGGAATGCAGAGCATCTTTGTCCACGCGATTAGCACAACATAAATATTCATACAATAGAGCTCTCAACAATCCTTCTACCTATTCAGTTTTCTTTCAACACCAGAGCACAAGTCACCACGAGTGTGTTTCAGACAATCCCACAATCGTGTGTAGAGAGAGACATGACCTTAAAAAAAAAATCAAAGACGCCATAAACAGGAAGGACACGTGCTATGCTTTATCGAAGAAATAGAATTAACATATCTGCATATCGTTAAATGTATTAGTAAGCTATGATTATGAAGGCAAGATCCTTTGAAAACGCTCAGCTCGTTTGTTTTTATTTATCTATTTTGTAATAACACTTTATAGCTTTTGTGAACAGTTGCGCCGCACACATGCTAGAATATATATATTTCCCCAAAGTAAAAAATTATTTGACTTAATCGAATTATTATTTAAGTAATATATATACAATAATTCTGGGAAAAGATAGCAAATATTCAATTTGTTAATAATGGGATGGAGAAATTTTCATCGAAATAATATTAATAGAGCTTATTTGGGAGCATAGCAAAATAAAGCTGTAGTACATAAATTATGTAGGTAAAACAAATAGCTTGTTGCTGGATTAAGACCTCTTGATCACTTGATCAAAAGAACGGGGGGGGGGTACTTGCTGAGTGAGGAGGGACTCACAATATATGTATATACTTATGCTAATACTACAATTTTTTTAAAAAAATTAGTATTTTTTTTTTTTTATCTATATTAGAATATACTTATTCAATGAAAAGTAATATTTCAAGGGAATTAAAACAGAATGATTATCTTCGAGTAACTGTTTATTAAATAATATTTAAATAGATCGCAATCTTTTTAAATGTCTCCATTTGATTATGAATAATAAAGGTTTATATATTGATGAGCAATCACTGTTTGGAAGAGGAATCACCTGACTTCTAATACCGAAGCATTTAAACTGAAATTTTGCTCTTTTTTTTTGTTGTTGTTGTTATTGTTTAAAAAAAATATACATAAAGTATATTGTCATTTTCCACCGTTCTTGATTTCCTACATGATGAAAGTCTCTGCAGGTTTAATTCAATTTCTTCAATCCCCAGACTCTCTTCTTCACATCACCCCAGTCACTGTATATACAGTGATCTTTATGTTAAAAATTATTAGAAAGAAACTAAGTTATATTTGTTGTCTTAAGACCAATTTCTTAGACTATAATATGATCTCAAATCTTAGATTAATGTTTATGGATTTTATCCACAGGATGTTTTTAGCTTTCTCTATCAATTGGATTTTTATCTTAAGTAAGTGATGTTTTTGAATGAAATGGATATATATTCTAGACTGTATTTTAGATAAGAAACAAATGTAGTTGCACTTTTTTATTGGAATTTGACTGTGAATACTATACCTTCTGATCTCTGTTCATGATTTTATAGGAAACTGGAGTTTTTTCATCATCCAGTTCAGAGAACATGATTTCTAAAGGCTTTATTGGATGTAGCCACATGATTGACAATTTTTGATTTCCAATTTTATAATGTATAATGGTTTTTTATGTAACTTTTATATTGCAGTTTCTATAAATTAAATAATTATAATTTGCTTGCAAATCTTGAAACCTTTATCCTGGACTTGATTGTAGATTGTTCAAATTTTCACCTATATCAAAATTGTTGGGATACAAATTTGTATTACTTTTATGATTAATGAATATCCATAGAAATTGACTTAAACTCATTAAAAATTCTATTTTTATTTTTAATTTGCTAAAACTGCTGCTGCTTTGGGTTGGTTTTTTTTTTTAATCTCATGACAAAAATAATCTTAAACGAGTAAAAGATTTTTATGCATCTCTAGCGTTAAATGCATTTTAGCAACAGCCTTATAAAAATACTTAATTTTTTTTTTTTTACTTGCATAAAGAGATTTGGCATCTAAGTTTCTTGGCAATATGCTTTCTGCTTTACCCATCTATATAATTTTTGTGACAATGGACAGAAGTTATTTATTATTATTTTTGTAGAAATGATTTTTCTTTGCTCTTCTTGTCTTTTCCATTTGATCAACTGTCACTGTACAACGTGTTACATTTCTGCTTTCTTTATCCAAAGTTCAGTTTCAAGTTATTTTTCTATGACATTCATTAATATTTATTGCCCTCATGTTCTATAAGAATGAAACAAGTTTAATATTTGGTTACTTATTTTTAATACAAAAATAGATTTAACAAATAATTTTAACTATATTTACACACAAATTTATGCGTATAAAAATACTTTTATTTATTGTATTTTATTTTATTTTTAGCAGTGAAAAAATCCGGAATAACAAGAGACCCAAGAACTGGAAAAGGTATATTAAATATTGATTTGATTTTTGCTAATTAAATGTCAAATTATGTTTTAACATTTTTTTTTTTTATCTTGTGGTACTATATTTAGTTTTCTTTTTGTCATTCTTTTTTAATGTTTTTTGTGTTATTTTTACAAGTTTTTTAAGAGTAGGTGCAAAATAACTAATTTGATTACTCATGGAAAACATGATGTTTATTTAATATTGTATAATCATTTAATATTTTTTGATTTAAGAATGCGCAATTATATTTATGTATATAAATTTTAATAATTTTATTAAGTTGATAAATAAATAAAACAGCTATTAAATATGCACTGAAAATATGATATTGGTTTACAGAAAAGCTAATTCAGATACACAAACTGTAATAATAATTCACAACTCATACTCCAATTGAATCATTTTATCAAACTTGCAAATAATACCTACTTTCTTGTATCAATGTTAATTTATTAGACAAGAGATGATCCACTTTTATCCAATTATTATTTCCTTATATGATAACTAAATCAGGCAAAATTCTACATATTGTGATGTTTATTGGCTTAATAACTAAATCAATTGTTAACACTTGAAAGAGAGCATTTAAAACATAAATTCTAATAATTTTAATAAAGCCATAAATAAATCAGGGTTTTTAAATATATAGCACTGAAAATGATGTGTATGTTTAAATGCATATACATATGTAGGTATAAACTTGATGAGAAAATCTAACAAGTTTAATAAACCACTAAACATCACAAGAATCACCATTTCTTATGCTTGCTCATAACTGTTATTAAAACAGGAAAAACTCTCCATACAGTACTGTGACTCAGTGCAAGCCAGAGTAATCAATGAGTGCCAGAAGGCTTGTGCATAATAAAGTCCATATCTAGTGCCTACTCATCCAATATCCCCAGACTAGTTTTAATAACAGTTATGAGCAATCATAAGAAATGATGATTGTGTGATGTTTTGTGGTTTAATACCAATCCTGCCTAATAGGATAGTGATGGCTATGGTTATTAAAGAACCAAAGACATCAAAATGTATGGGTACTGAACTGATTTCAGACCTATATGACTATATAAGCTGATGAGTTTAGATTGAAAATATTATTGTGTTTTCAATTTTAGACTCATAGTTTTGTAGTGTACCGGTATAAATCCACCACGCTTACTCATACACAGTACCCGAGTTCAAACCCAGTCCACGTTTAAGAATACATTCCAAACGCCAACTGAATTCAAACCCAAACCCCGGTATGACCAACCGATGATGACTTTATAACAGCACGGGGTTATCCCTTTTCTAGCTCAGCTCAGAACATAGACTAAATTCTTACAGTTAATGATATATAGATTTATTAGACTCTAGATACTGGAACGGTCATTCATGTAACGTATATATTTAAGTTGCCAATACAGACAGAAAATGGTTAAATAGACTTGGAGAGTAATAAGGTGGAGGACACAAAATTATATTAAATAAATTGTTTAATAAGAAAATAGAAATATAAGCATATAAACATAGTATTCAACAGTACGGTAAGACTTTCATGAATCCTCTTGTATTTGGCTACTAGTCTTTAGTAATCATTTTATCTGGTGAACAAACTCATGCCAATAGCTGTGTAGTTAAATGATTGAGGGGTGGCTAAGAGAATCAGAGTATTTGAGCATTGAAAAAAAATATTTATCTAAAGATTATTTATTAACTTATTTTATTCGAATAGACTCGAGCCGTTACGTAGACGAACAGTTGGAGGAGGTTTTATATAAATACAACATAGGAGATAGATGTACGGGTGGTTGCCTGGATTCAAGAGCCCTACAGTAATCACTTGCGGTGCATCAACGGAATACCGGGCGGCTTGTACTTTGACAAGGCTTAATGCCCCCAAGTAGATCCGGGACACTACAACCAGCCGGGATCATTTCGAAACCCGGTGATCCAAGAGATTACCTGGGAAAGAAACTGCTTTCTTTCCCCAATGGTAGTATGGCGAGACGCTAACTTCAGCGAAGAGAAGGCATTGCCACAAACATGAAGGACGAGTACTTGAAGTGGATTTTTAAAAGAAATTATACAAAACCTGGAATCTATTCGTCTATTTCTACGCCACAGGCTGAGATCCTTATCCCAATAAAACATAGCGGAATTAAACTGACCGCGAAAACAATAATTAATTAATTTTACTCTGAAACCCCTAACCCTCCAGGTTGACAGGCGGTAGCGATAGTATCAAATTATACAGTGAGTTATTTCTTATTTCATATATGACATTAATATAATACTCGGAAATCATTTTATATATTTAAGATTGAACCTTAGATTACAATTATATGACAACTTAACATAGAATAATAAAGTGAGTTAACATTTACCAACTCGGAATATGAAAGAATATTTAATTCAGAAAACGGAATTACTTGTAAATAACTTAATCATCATTATACACTAGTTTTACACAGAGTTGGGAAATATTACTATTGGCATCGTTTGTTTATGGAATAAGCAACAAAAAAAAAAATATAAATGCATTCATTTGAATTATTATTACTATTAATTACAATTTTTATGAATTATTTCTAAAGACTAGAGCGGAGGATTAAAAGAAAAGAAAATTTACTGACAGGTTAAACAGTATCATTATAAACAAGATAAAAACTTACATGTCATTTATTTGATTGATAACATTAAGCTCGGGAGAAAGTTAAAAGTTCATGTAACACAGTTACCCTTCTTTCTTCATCCGGCTTGGCTTCTTACGATTTATATTTCCGACGAACGTAGGCGCGCATTTTGAAAGTTATTTGCAAGGCATTGTCAATTTGGAGATTGGAAGCTGGAAATTATGAAGCACATAACACATGATCAGTCAGCGGCACGAAGATCCAAATTGGCAGGGCAGAGACCAGCTCCTGGCACTTAGCCCATCAACATTGCGGTTTACCGGTGAACTTCTTAACAAATTTGTTTGAATTACTCTCAACTGCTGTGCTGTCTTGAGACTACCTCTCTCAAAGACCTCAAAAGTTAGAATGTTAGTTTTTCTCTAAGATCGCCACAGTTGACCTTTCCGCCTGATTTTTGTTTTTAGGCTCCGCCTACTTTTTCCAGCCTCCAGCCATTCAGCTTGACCATACAATCTCAATTATCCTTTTTATTGTTCCGTTTCCAGCAATCTTTTACTTTAATACGCAATTTTTAAATTGACTCAGTAATTACACATATAAATTCCTTAACTAATTTCGAATACAATTTAATTACTCTGTACATTTTGCAATTTAGATTTTAATTAAAAACACTGATCAAAGGAATGTGACTTTTGATCAGTATTTTTAAACGACTTTGTATAATTTTACAAAAAGCTAAAATTTAAACAAATACGCCCGCAATGAACTTTAAATTAAATTGATACAAATTCACAAACCACGCACACACGAATATTATTTCATGGTTTGTGACATTTATATACGGAACCTTACATATTTATTTACAAAACATAATATATATAACTAATTTTTTTATTATGACTGAAAATAGACAAATCTCACTGCGGGCGGATAGTAGTTCGAATTACCGTACTTAAAAACACATGAAACGAAGATCGGTTCTTCGATCTGTCTGTTTCATTTCTTCTCACTTAAAAAAAAACAACAAAAAAAAATGATTATACATAATTTTCTGGTTAACATTTTTTTCTTCTCTCTTTTTTTCACAATTGATCGACCTTGGAGAACAGTCTGGGTGAGGGTTTAAATTTAACATTTACAAAGGTGGGTGTATTACCGTAATTCCTTTATTCATCATCATAGGCATGTCACAGTGGTCGTTTTCCGGGTTATCATTTATTGTTATTTCTACTTTCTCCCTGGGTCGGGAGGTATATAAGGTTTTAATGGCCTGGTATTATAACTACACTGCTCCCATTCCCTTTTTGTTGGATACAAGTCCCCATAGTCGATCTGGTTTAGCAGTTCTACAGTCCTTTCGAACGACATGGGGCAACTCCCCAGCATTATCCTTTGCACCCACGGTGGTAGGTTATGCACGACGATACGAGTAATGTGCTGCTCCGTGTAGTTAAAAGTGGTGAGGGATTTAAATATCATCGCTTGGTGCGTGAAGAAGGCTGCAAAACTCTGTCTGCTACTTTCGTCGTATTTCAAATTCGAGAACTTGTGTAACAGTCCCTCCTGCTTCTCCACACTCCAATACCTTTTCAAAATAGCTTCTTCGTAGCCTCGCATAGTACTCGGTGGTTGTTTCAATAATTTCCACCATGCCTTCGCCGATTCCCTCAGATAATGGCTGGCGACCGTTACCCTCTCCTTTTCACTCATCGGGTGGAAGCACAGAAATTCTCTAATGCTGTCCAGATGCACGGCTGGATTTTCCCCGGGGTCGCCTCTAAACGTCTGAATCTGGATAGATGATCCTACGTGAGGAATGTTAATCATTCTTATTGGTGTGTCTACGGCCTGCTCTCTTTTTATTTCTCTTTCTTTGTTACAAGTTCCCATTGTCGCTATTTGGTTTTCACGCTGGCCCTGCGCCTCAGTTTGCCTTTCTAATTCAACATTTTCGACATCTAGGTCCTGGCCTGTCTTCTCTTCGATGGCTACTTCGCTCAGAGTTTCTAATCCCATCGGAATGGTTTGGTCCTCTTCTCCCTTCCTCGCACTAATATTTGTTTTACCTTCCCTACCTGTTTTAACGTCCGACCCCATACGCCATTCTTCAATCCTTAACATACTCGCCATCATCGCCATCATGATCTTCCTGTCCTCTCTCATCTCTCTGAGGATCGCATCGAACTTCGCATCACGATCATGTTCCCTCTGTTTGGTGTTCCTCTCCAATCGTCTAAAACTTTTTTTTTTATCTTGAAATTCCTTGAATACAATTTCGCGGTCGCTGGATGTGTCCGACGTCTCTGCACCAGTCGCGGACGCATGCTCGCTTCCTTCTATTTCTGCCATTTCCTCTTCGTTTTTACTTACAAATGTCTTCAGCATAAAAATTCGCTTTGTACAACACTTTGATTTGTATATCTAACATAAAGGTACTGATCCCTGCTCCTAGTGCCAAATCCTCCCCCGCTGCTGATACTGTTCGTGTGGCTTCCTTCCTTTCTCTCTTTTCTTCCTACGCCTACGTTCCGTCTGGTTTCTGTTATCTACGCTTTTCACTGTTAATATTATTTTTTTTCTTTATTTAGGCATATACAATATGACATGTTTAAATCATTTCTACAAATATACAGGAAAAAAAAAACTTTCTTTCACCCAGTTCGCACTGTTCTCCTCAGTCCTATAAGATAAACATATTAATAATGGGTACATAACACAGTATTTTTTTTTTTTTGTATTTCTGTCAGTAATTCTCTCTTTTTATATATATACGCCACCATTCTCTCCTTTGAACCCAACAAAACCCACCACTGCTGTATGGACAAACATGTTTGCTGACAAATTTATTTGAAAGGCGCCAGCCAGCAACATGTGACCAATAGATAATTTAATCCATTGATCCCCAAATATATACTTTTTACATGACCTAGTAATCATTTGATTCAAAACTTAATGTTTTGTATAGGGAATGATTAATATTAACTCTGACTCTGATAAAATTTTTATATTACAATATATATGTATGCACACACGTTTTTATTTTTAAAACACAAAAGTACCTACTTCTTTACTTTTTTCCCAAAAAAAACATTTTAAACAACAAACGAAAATATATATATATGCGTACACAAATATATATATACGCGTACACGTTTTTATTTTTTTTTTTTCAGACCTGGACTTAATTCTACTTCTTTACTTTTTCATTTGATTTAAACAACAAGACTGGACTCGCAAAAAAAAAAATTATGGAATAACACTCATTTATTTTAATTAATTACACGCACAAATCGCTTCCGCTCTCTTTTCAAAAAAAAAATCTTCACTCTGTTTCTTAACGATATTTGGGAGTAGACTATATACTGAAACTTGGTGTAAGGGAAAAAAAAAACTTTTATATTCTCGTTTTACTCAACTATAGTTTTAACTTGCGCATTTTAATACGCCAGATACATATCGATCTTATGACAAACAAAAAAAAAATTGAATATTTTTATCATTTAACTGTTTACTCTCGTTCACTCTGCAGGGTGTGGGAGATTTCTTCATCGGAGCACCACGGAGGGCGTCCAAAAATTTAATAACTGTACCGGTATAAATCCACCACGCTTACTCATACACAGTACCCGAGTTCAAACCCAGTCCACGTTTAAGAATACATTCCAAACGCCAACTGAATTCAAACCCAAACCCCGGTATGACCAACCGATGATGACTTTATAACAGCACGGGGTTATCCCTTTTCTAGCTCAGCTCAGAACATAGACTAAATTCTTACAGTTAATGATATATAGATTTATTAGACTCTAGATACTGGAACGGTCATTCATGTAACGTATATATTTAAGTTGCCAATACAGACAGAAAATGGTTAAATAGACTTGGAGAGTAATAAGGTGGAGGACACAAAATTATATTAAATAAATTGTTTAATAAGAAAATAGAAATATAAGCATATAAACATAGTATTCAACAGTACGGTAAGACTTTCATGAATCCTCTTGTATTTGGCTACTAGTCTTTAGTAATCATTTTATCTGGTGAACAAACTCATGCCAATAGCTGTGTAGTTAAATGATTGAGGGGTGGCTAAGAGAATCAGAGTATTTGAGCATTGAAAAAAATATTTATCTAAAGATTATTTATTAACTTATTTTATTCGAATAGACTCGAGCCGTTACGTAGACGAACAGTTGGAGGAGGTTTTATATAAATACAACATAGGAGATAGATGTACGGGTGGTTGCCTGGATTCAAGAGCCCTACAGTAATCACTTGCGGTGCATCAACGGAATACCGGGCGGCTTGTACTTTGACAAGGCTTAATGCCCCCAAGTAGATCCGGGACACTACAACCAGCCGGGATCATTTCGAAACCCGGTGATCCAAGAGATTACCTGGGAAAGAAACTGCTTTCTTTCCCCAATGGTAGTATGGCGAGACGCTAACTTCAGCGAAGGGAAGGCATTGCCACAAACATGAAGGACGAGTACTTGAAGTGGATTTTTAAAAGAAATTATACAAAACCTGGAATCTATTCGTCTATTTCTACGCCACAGGCTGAGATCCTTATCCCAATAAAACATAGCGGAATTAAACTGACCGCGAAAACAATAATTAATTAATTTTACTCTGAAACCCCTAACCCTCCAGGTTGACAGGCGGTAGCGATAGTATCAAATTATACAGTGAGTTATTTCTTATTTCATATATGACATTAATATAATACTCGGAAATCATTTTATATATTTAAGATTGAACCTTAGATTACAATTATATGACAACTTAACATAGAATAATAAAGTGAGTTAACATTTACCAACTCGGAATATGAAAGAATATTTAATTCAGAAAACGGAATTACTTGTAAATAACTTAATCATCATTATACACTAGTTTTACACAGAGTTGGGAAATATTACTATTGGCATCGTTTGTTTATGGAATAAGCAACAAAAAAAAATATAAATGCATTCATTTGAATTATTATTACTATTAATTACAATTTTTATGAATTATTTCTAAAGACTAGAGCGGAGGATTAAAAGAAAAGAAAATTTACTGACAGGTTAAACAGTATCATTATAAACAAGATAAAAACTTACATGTCATTTATTTGATTGATAACATTAAGCTCGGGAGAAAGTTAAAAGTTCATGTAACACAGTTACCCTTCTTTCTTCATCCGGCTTGGCTTCTTACGATTTATATTTCCGACGAACGTAGGCGCGCATTTTGAAAGTTATTTGCAAGGCATTGTCAATTTGGAGATTGGAAGCTGGAAATTTTGAAGCACATAACACATGATCAGTCAGCGGCACGAAGATCCAAATTGGCAGGGCAGAGACCAGCTCCTGGCACTTAGCCCATCAACATTGCGGTTTACCGGTGAACTTCTTAACAAATTTGTTTGAATTACTCTCAACTGCTGTGCTGTCTTGAGACTACCTCTCTCAAAGACCTCAAAAGTTAGAATGTTAGTTTTTCTCTAAGATCGCCACAGTTGACCTTTCCGCCTGATTTTTGTTTTTAGGCTCCGCCTACTTTTTCCAGCCTCCAGCCATTCAGCTTGACCATACAATCTCAATTATCCTTTTTATTGTTCCGTTTCCAGCAATCTTTTACTTTAATACGCAATTTTTAAATTGACTCAGTAATTACACATATAAATTCCTTAACTAATTTCGAATACAATTTAATTACTCTGTACATTTTGCAATTTAGATTTTAATTAAAAACACTGATCAAAGGAATGTGACTTTTGATCAGTATTTTTAAACGACTTTGTATAATTTTACAAAAAGCTAAAATTTAACCAAATACGCCCGCAATGAACTTTAAATTAAATTGATACAAATTCACAAACCACGCACACACGAATATTATTTCATGGTTTGTGACATTTATATACGGAACCTTACATATTTTTTTACAAAACATAATATATATAACTAATTTTTTTATTATGACTGAAAATAGACAAATCTCACTGCGGGCGGATAGTAGTTCGAATTACCGTACTTAAAAACACATGAAACGAAGATCGGTTCTTCGATCTGTCTGTTTCAGTAGTTAAGTAGAAATAAAAGATGACTGCTAGAGGGTTGCATTAGATCCTAAGATCTAGATGCAGTGCTCTCAGATCCAAAACTCCTCACTGACGAAAGCCACAAGCTAGAAACTAGTCTGGAGATATTGAATGAATATGCACTAGATAGGGATTTTATGCACAAGCCTTCTGACATCCATTGATTACTCTGTTTGGCACAGGGTGGCACTACTGTATGGAGTGTTTTGCCTGTTTTAAGTTTAATAAATTAAAGAATTTTAAAAGACTGATTCTTTTAAAATAGTAAGTAAAAGATTTATAACTTTTAAGATTAGAAAAATATTATTTTCTAAAAAGTAATAATAGTCTAATTAATAGGGGTAGAATATATCGTTAATGAAATAAAACAGTTAAAAGAATTTGTGTTTAGATTTCCTTCATAAGATAAACGATAAACTGAAATAACTAATTTAGTAGTTTGATAATAATAATAAAAAGATTCACTTTTATCCAACTATTAATTGTTATTATGGTAAATAAATCGGTCATTGATATTCAAAATGGATGAATCTTTATGTTAGCATTGATCCTAAAGTATTAATCAAACTCGGCTTACAGTTTCAAATAATGTTTAAGAATTAAATTCTAATAATTTTAATAATCACATAAATAAGCAACAGCTTTTAAATATATACTTGCCAAGAAAATCATTTTACATAGAAGCAAACTCCAATACACGAACCAGAATAGTAATTCACAAGTCAGATTCATTTTAACAAACTTGCAAACCATGCCAACTTTTTTATATCAATTATTGCTCTAGCATAAATAAATTAATTATTGACCTTTAAAAGGGTGAGTGGACCATTTTTTCTCTAACTAATAATTTAAAATATTGATACAAGAAAACGGCCATTATTTCCAAGTTTATTAAAATGATTGCACCAATATTCTCCATAAAATAATATTTTATATATAGATGTGAAAATTAAATGCATGGCAGTCTTTCGTTATTGGTAAAAAAATTACATATTATTTTGTGTGGTTTTTTTTTTTATTCAGTGCATTAACTGTCATCTGGCTCGTTGATAATAATTTTTTTTTTTTTTAATATGTTAAGTTTGTGGCATCTTTTAATATTTATTTCCGCAGATATTTAAGATGTAAAATTAATTTATAAATATTTGTTATTAAGAGTATACAATTCATTTACTGTCTAAAATTATTACATTCAGCCATCCAAGAAAGAAACTCATACGCCGTCAGTGTTTGGAGAAGAGTGAAAATGAAATTGGATGGACGTGATCCTGATGTTAACAAGCGGTCTACGGTTACTGAACAGGTAAAAAAAAAGTATTTTTTTAAAAGAATATAATAATTTAATTATTGAAACTAATGGTTTATAATATCAACAAATATCTTAGTGTGTTAGAATGCTATCATAGGTTTACTGTGTGCATGTGCTAAGTGTGTCCATTGGAATAAAGATGTGTTTTAATATGCAATGAAGTTGCAAACTACATTGTATCATTATATACACATTTATGTGCTATCCAAAAAAAATGAAACAAAAAAAACAAAAAAACCATTGAAATTCATAAATCTAATATATTTTACATTAAAAGAGTCTTTTTTTTTGGTCTAAGTACCATATATGATCGTGTTCTAAAAAATGTTAAAGTTTGTAAATTAATTTTTGTCTCTGAGCATCGTACATGATCATGTTTATTAATAAAATTGTTTCGGTTTATATTAAAAAGATATAGATTTTATTCCTTATATCCTTTCCAAATTTGATGTGCAGTATAAGAAAAAATAGTTACTGAAAATATATATATATTCCTTAGAGCATATTTAATTGTGATGAAAGTTGGATATTTTGCTATTCATTTTATTTAAAAAATGAAAATACAGTACGATAAGTTTCTTTATTCTTATTGTTTCAGTCAATGAATGTGTCCCCTCAATTTAATGTCAATAACTGTTATTGCTTTTTTTTTTTTTTTTAGCCTATAACTTTATATATGCATGCTATATATATAATAAGGCATCCGTGATATATATAAATATGAATATTGAAAAGTACTGTAAACTTGCTATTCAATAAATAGTACATATTCTATTCTAATCAAAGTTTATTGACAAAATATGAGCTATTATACGTGATGCACGCAAGAGAGGTTTTGAACAAACTACAGCAGTTACCGTGACTTCGCTGTACTTACTATATTAATATTTACTAGCAATGGATTTTTGCATACTCATAAGCCTCTTAATATGAGTATTTGTGTAACGGCTTATTAATTGTGGCTTTTTTCATGTACCATAATATTTTTTATAACATGATATTTTCGAAGTCTCTTACAAGAAAAAATACTCTTGTTATTATATTAAATGTACTGCATTTGTTCAAAAAAAAAATTTTTTTTTTTTTGAGAATCCTTACTGAGATTTCACTAGCCTTTACACAAAAAAAAAAGTGTTTGAAAATACCATTGTTAATTTACTGAGAAATTTCTGTGATATTTTTCTAGTTTATTATATATAAATGGAGCATTGATTTCTTATTAATGTAATGTAAAATTATTGGAAAAATTACGATGAACTTACGCATGATTTTTGTAGGAGGGGTAGAACCTGCATGCATTAGAAAGATTATCTCAAAATCATTCTACAAATTGCTTTTCCTATGAAGATATATCAGAAGATGGTAGAATATAATAGAAAGCAGTAATTTGGCATGGGATTAAGCCTTTGAAAAAGAGGATAAATATAGAAGTTAAAAGGACAGCTTTGCAAGATGTCATATGGAGCTCAAAGACTGCCGATCATACGTGCGGTTGTATTTGTGTTTCACACATAACTATCACCTACCTCATCTTTTATTTTTTATTTATCTTTCTAATGGTTTCCTTTTGGGTTAAAAAGACCATAGTTGTTTATGAACTGCTATTATTGTTGATTTTATCCATATGTCATTTTGATGGCAAGTTTCCCCCTTGCCATTTAAATATGTTTGTTTGTTTTTTCATGAATTAATAAAAGTAAAATAATGTATATTTTTATTAACTTTCGGAACATTATTTGTTTTTGTATTTATTCTTAATCTGCATATGTGGTTTCACCACTATGAAAAATTTCTTAAAAACCTAACTGTTTGATTATGTAATATTTACCTGTATATTTGACAGCAGCAAACCTATGCCCTTACTAAATAAATTGTTAGTTTGTTTTTTGTAATATTTTTTATCTTACTTTTTCATTTGAAGGATGTTGTGCTCATTTCTATTATGGCTAGAATAATGTTATGTCTTTATTCTACATTTATTTATTTGGTCTTTTAAAATAGGTTTGTTTTAAAGACATTGCCTTAATCCATCCACTCAGATCTTCTTTCATTCAATGATAAAAAGTAATGACATCAAAGCAAGACTATGGTAGTTTTTTCACTTTTGCTCTACCATCTGACTTTGTCTTTCTTTAATACCCATGAGTTATAATGTGGCTTTGATTATCAAATTCTCAATGTTTCTTTAAACTGTCCGCAATTCGGAATTACTTTTGATTAAGTATCAAAAATTCATATTATAAAATAACGGATTTGATAGACTTATTTTTAAAAAAAAAAACTGTACCATTATTCCCATATGGATCTTAATTATGACTTATGCTGTCATGCCCTTCCTACCATTATCTTACCATCTTTTGAAGTATTTTTGTCCAAAATAACATCTGTTCATATTTAGGATCTTATTTGATCAATTCCTGCGAAAAAATGTTTAATCTTATTAAAAATGTTGATGTTATCAGCAAACTCAAAATAATCTAAAGGTTATTAACATTAATATTTTTTTTTATCTCAGTCAAACTTCAAAAACTTTTCTACAAATATGCAATGAAAAGCTTAGAAGTTATTTCTTCCTGCCGAACATATCAATTATCTTTGGCCCTTAATAAAATCTTTTCTTTTTTTTTAATTTGGAATCGTAACTTTTTTTTACATCAGATGACTTTTTTGTGTGTGCTTGATCAATGAATTCACACAGGCAGAGCCAGATTAAGATGTTCTAAATCCTGGTCAACAGGTACTCTGAGCCCCTTTCCTCCCTCCCTACCCAGTCCCCTCAATTATATTTTTACAAAACTAATCATAATTAAAATTTCTTGGAAACATACAATTCGTAATGATATCACTGCAACAAACACCGTCACATTCAAATTGGAAAAAAAATGATTTGAAGAGAATCTTTATCTGGAAACAGAGGAACCTCTATTTATATTATATTAAAGTATATAAAATCACGATATGATATATATGTAGAAATAAATGTTTTCACAGGTGAAAGATATTTATTAAGCATGGGTTTTTTTCCATCCATTTGAGGGTAAATGTTATCGAAACATCAGTAATAAGTTTATTTTATTCTATTAACACCATTACTTCCAAATACATGCTTCATAAAATATATGTACAGTATATGCATCAGGACATTGTTTCTTTTTTGCTGTAATATGTTTACTATAAATGTATTTATACAGTATAGTGATTGAACACATTTTCGAAATAGATAATTTAAAGCATTCACAAATGAAATAATTTTTTCAGTTTTTACTTCCCCTCAGACGCAATATTAAAAGCTAAGCCTTAATTCAGCACTAAGTTTCTTGTATTTCTGAGTGTAAATTAATTTTTGTTTTGTAAATAATGAGCGCATTATTTGTTTGTTTGTTGTTTTGTTTTTTTTAAACATAGTGGCAATTTTTCCGAATATAAGCAGCAGGATTTACTAAAAACGGCATCACTTTATTTATAACGTGGTGAACAGAGATGTAATTGTTTCACAGTGGTTTTTTTCATTCTTTTTGCATTGAGTATTCTGCTATTACTTTATTATAAAATAAATCCTGTTAAATAGAAAGGAAGTCTTAAGAAAGAGTATAAACAGAAGAAGTATAAAAAGAAAGAAAATTCAGTGTTTGTTTCGTGATAATATAAAGCAATATGGAAAAGATGTTCTGAAGTTTGTTTTTTAAGATAGATACGCGTTCTTTTCAGAGGCAAATATTTATCGGTGAAAACTATATGTTGTGCATAATGAGTTTCAATATGTGATTCAATCACCCCTCTTCAGAGAAGAACATACTCAGAGAGTATGTATGCCCAAACGATAGCTATAAAGTATATAACTAACGTTACATTTCCAGGACATAACTTCTTCTCGACTGTTGAGTTCAACACCAAGTTCAAAGCACTTTTTTTGTTTGTGTATAAACACGGGCACCAGCTATCTATTCAAGGATGAATAAATAACGCACTTTAAGCAATGGCCACTAACTCAACGCCTAAATCCACGACTAGCTCAGCTGTTTGTAATCACTAATAGATTATACTTAATTAGTGGTTAAAAGACTTGATAAAGAATTTGTTAAAAAGAATTGACCGACAAATAAAGTTTAATTTTAAAGATAATTTATTAACTAACATTTATTTTCTAAATTTAAACATTTTATAATTCTAATAAAACACACGCGTATTTTAAATTGACATTTCTAAACTAGTTTAAATATTCTTGTTTACTTTCATAACAAAACACTGTATTTATCTAATTTAACTAATAATATTGATATAAGGATCAGCACATATTAACTCATGCACACACATAATAATATTAAAGTATTACATAGCATTTGAAATTTAATCACACACATCAATAGTTCATTTATGTATGATATCGAGTTCATATAATTAGACTCTTGGAGGATTCGCACGAATTAATGAAATGCAATGGCTATTACAGTATAACGAAAATAACAAATGTTTTACCTAGGATTTTGAACGTAGATTTAACACTTTGTTTTCTTCTTGTTTGTTGTTCTTCTATGAATGTTCCAGTATGAATGCTTCCACTGAGTTTCCTTGCTGAGTTTACTGATTTTCACGATTATTACTATCGAAGACAATTAGATACGGACGGAGATTTTCTCGATGTTAAGCTGACATTATTTCGCAGATCTCTGTTTTCTGGACATCTGGCTGAGGTGAACGTTTCCAAAATATTCTCACACTCATTTTGTTTCTTAACTGACTCAATTAATTTCCGAACTCATTCTCTCAATAATTTGTGAACTGATTGTCTCAACTCAATTAATTTGTGGAATGAATTACTGTCCGATAAAAAGTCTATTTATACCTGCGCTTGTTTCTTTCTGATATCTCCGGCAAAGATCTGTTGTCAAATTCCTTATCAATTAATCCTTTGATAACGTGTTTTGGAAGATTGCTTAATTAGTAATAGCCATGCAGAGATGTTGTTTTATATTTTAATTAATAACTATTCTGTTTTTTATAATAATCTTCTTTCTTTTATAATAACATTTATTCTATTGTTGACAATCGCACATATATACGGTCATATATTAGTTTTAACATTATTTTTTCTTTAATTAAACTTGAATGAACAGAGATTTGTATGTTTTAACCCTTTAAATTATATTTTACAATATAAAAAAAACTATTTAATTCTTATCTTTTTCAAACAACTCAAAAACTCTCCAACATTTAATTTTATGTTTTTCTTTTATGAAGATTACTTTAATAATAATTTTAGATAAAATTTATTCCTATATCAATATAGGTACAATAAATAGTTTTGCACCACAAAAAAATGGTGATTTTGTTGTATAATAGTAGTTTGCAGATGATGGTTTATATAGATTGTGGTAGTTGTGTGATTTTAATAGCTACGAGTGAGTATGGATGATGTTTGTAAATGTATATTTAATGAAAATTAAATGGAAGTAAGCTATTACTTTCGCAAGTAATCGATGAATAATCACTTGAATACCATCAAAACTTAAGGAATGGGTGGCTGCCTATTCTTTATTAACGTTTACTAAGCATAGGGACGCTTGATATTCATAGATCTCAAAAGGCATTGTTTATTTCTGTTTAATTTGCTTATGTATTGACGTAAGTGTATTTATTATATATATTTAATGGTAAATCTTATAGAAAAGATTTTGATCATAAAGGTTTTACGCTTTTGCTAAATATTTGTCAGAAAAGGTAAATATATGTAAAATAAATATTTATTGCTAAAAAGCAAATTATTTTATTTTTTAATTAAACTTTGTTCTATTTCAAAATTATTACATGTGTTAAAAGTTGCTTCAAATCCAAGATTTTTTTTATCAGTTAATTTTTACCTATAAAGTTCTACATCAAAATACTTTTGACAGAACCAAATATAATTGACGTAAATGCTAGTTACCTCTAAGATATTAATGAAATCTAAAACTTAACATAGTTTTGGAGAAATCTTCTCATATACTGCCACATCCTGGTTAATGTAAAGCAGAATTGACAAGGGTTTTATTTGGGATTAGGCACATAATCCAAACACATCTGAAAAAGGTAAACATCTATCAAGGTACATTTCTGTTTGAACCAACATTCTTTAATTAGTTCAAGTAATAACCTCTCACATATCTTTTATTAAAAATTGTTCAGTATTTCTCAATATCAAGTTATTAAAATTTAAACTACAAGTATTATTTTGCTCACACACGTTTAACAGGATTCATTTTATATAAATATATTAAAGATTAATATATCTATGTTGATTAAACACAACCACATGGTATCATTAATCCAACTCCATCCTTTTTTTCCCCCGTATGTATAAGATGATGATGTACTTGTAACTTCTATTTCACCGCCACTAACATGTCAAACACATAAATGTGAGAGATTATGATCTCAGCCAACTGAAAAGTGGCTGTTTCATTTAGAAATGCTTCTTGAAAGTCACTAATTTTTTCAGATGATATTATTCATGTGTTCAAATGTAATAGAATAGAAGTTTTTAAATATATTATAAATAATATATATGAGAAAAAAGAGTGTTGGAGCTAGTTTAATGATACCATATGTTATGTCTTTAATAAAGAATAGATATATTAATCTCTAATTAAGTTTATATCTGGTCAAAAATGATAGTCTAATTAAAGATTAATAATAATCATTAATGTATTTATCTCAAGTGTACTTTGTCAAAGGTATGAGTGCAAGAAATTTAGCGCTTTTACATTGAATTCTAGTAATTATAAGAGATATGACAATTCTCGGAATAATTGTATGGTCTCACTCATGACCTAATTGTATCGAATCACACGAGTATTGAACATGCTTAAGCTAACAAGTGTGTAAATTTTAAGCTGATAGAGCTAGCTGTTGAGAAAATAATATCCGCGCATACACTTTGACTAAAAATGGGTCATAGTGTGCTCATTGTCAGAGACTTTTTGGCCAAAAAAAATCAATTACACAACTAGTCTATCCTATCCACCTGACTTAGCTCCCTGTGATTTTTGGTTATTTCCAAAATTAAAAACTGCTGTGAAAAGACGAAAATTTTCTACTATAACTGATATTCAAAAGAATGTGAGACACTTGCTCAACCTATTCCTGAAAATAAGTTACAGGAGTTCTTCTAGAACTGGAATGCCATTTTAATTGGTGTAAAGATGCATAAAGGAACTATTTTGAAGCTGCATTCTGGGAATTAAATTGTCACACCTCGTATATATATGTTTAGATATCAGATTTTATAGGCTTTATTTGAGTGAGAACGATGTTACTATTCATTACTATCACGTATTGGTTTTTATAGTCATTAAATTCACATATAAATACGATGTATTCCGATTAGATAGTAATTTAATCAGCTTAATATTTTTAATAAATCTTATCGAGGGTATATATATATAAAACAAATGTACTTCTATTTGTAATTGTAAAAGGTCTAAATATCTTGCATTTATATGCACACTTATCGCTACAGGAGTGCCTCAATGCTGTGCATCACATATCAAGTTTCAAAATTTCTTTATTTTAATAAATTTGTAATCGGTTTTGTTATACTAATTCAATTTTGACATAGTTTATACATATTTGAGAAAAAAAGAAGTACACTTAGTCACTGCATGCATTTTTTGGATAAAGTATATAATATCTATTGCATATACTAATAAAAAAAGAATCAATTAAATATCTTCCTAACCAGAATATATTTTACGTATTCTTACAGATTATAAAAATTAACAGATTTAATAGGAATGGATTTTAATAGTTTTTATTAATAAAACTTCCAATGTCTGTTTTAAATAGACTTTAACTACTTCTGTTTACAGTTGATAATAATTAGAGTGTGGCAACTGATAAGAAAGGTTTTTCTGAAACTGCATATTATGTCCTTTAGATTTTACAATATACTTCTCATCTTTATCCTCGAAAGAGAATCCTTTGATAGTTTGCTTTGCTTATACTAACTGTGATAATTTATAAGTAATTGGTTAATTTTTGCTTTAAAACATATAGTATATCTTTTTTAAAGAATTATAGCATATAAAATGAGTAAACATCTAATTATTCTTTTTGTTTGTTCTTTTTAATTATTTCTATATTATATGAAATATACTTATTAATGTTTACTTCTGAAGGATTGCCAGAAAAATGTGTGTGTGTGTATAATTTATATGCTACATATTTTTTTTTGTTTTACACATAAACTGATAATTTTATTAGTTCAATGCATTTTTATTTAATAACCATGGCACATTACTCGTATTTATTTATTTATTTATTTATTTATTTACTAAAGGTTGATTTTGTGATAAAAGAGGCAACCAACTTGGATAACCTGGCGGTATTATACGAAGGCTGGACTCCATGGGTGTGAACATGTTTAAATGATATTATTATGAGGATCTAACTCACTCCCAATCGACTGGGTGGAAAGCGTATCTTCCCTCAGCAGTCAGCCACCAATAACGCGAGTGTGCGCGCAGTGAGAATCCGGCGCTGCAGTACCATCCCTAACGTAAAATAATAAAATATAAATACAGACAGAAAAAAAAATAATAATACTAATAGCATTGGCTGGCCCCTTTTCGGGGGCTTTATCCACATATTAAAAATCAAATGAGACTTCGTCTTCTCTTTAAATTATTGCTAATTGCTGACCTAGGGATCTACGACCTTGAGAGTAGGTTTAACATCTGATATTGTTTGTGTTGGCATTTAGTTTGGTCTCATTCAATTCTGTCTGATTGGTAGGGTCATCATAGAATGAGACGATCATCTCTCTCTAACTCTCTTTAGTTTGTCGTTCAGGAGGGTACGTTGTTTTTCAGCTGCAAATTTACAATCCTTGTGATTGGTTTTATGAAATATTACTAATATAATGTAAGAGGAAGAAGTTATTTTGACACAAACTTAAAGATTATTTTTTTAAAAATGAAAAAAAAAAAATTTAAATGTAGGTATAAAATTGTTATTAATTGAAAATAGGGTTTTATTTAAGTTGTCTTATATCCTCTCGCATGTTTTTTTTTTACCATTTTAAAGTTGTTTTTTTTTTAAAAAAAAAAAAAGCACAACATGTTTATATGTATATATATTATTCATATATATATATATCCAGGTTTGAAAACATGTAGCAAAAAAGTAAAACTATTTGGATTTTATTTTAAATATATATTCCAAGATAAAATAACGTATTCCTAACCTGATTGTTATAGATAAAAAGAATTGTTAGATTTAGCCGAAGTATATTTCATATATCTAAATATATTTACTGTAATATTAGAATAGTATTAATCTTTTTGGAGTAGTTTTTTTAAGTTTGCATCTGGGTTTTCTCTCTCTGTCATTTTTTCTTTTATTATTATTATTTTTATATTTAAATATGTTACCTTTTTGTTCTTTTCTTACTCTTTTTGTCATCTCTCTTGTCTTGTTCTGCCAGACCCATTTGTCTTCACTTTTGTTCTTATCATTAAGTAAATGTTGGTGCATTCTTATGCAATGAGATAACCGTTGTCTTTAGGAAGGACGGTGGGGACCTAACTCTCATTATCAATATGTATTTCTGAACTTTTTTTTTTTACATATTGATTATGACTTTGTGAATAAGGGTCACCTTTCTTTTTATGAACATAGCGTTATCTTTGCCGATTCTAGTAATGGTGTGTGACATACATTAAAAATGTTAAAACGTTGTAATTTCTGTTCTTACTAAGTATTATTTTATAAAAGTAAAAAAAATTATGATTGATTATAGAAAAGTATTTTGTGGCTTGTAATTGTGAGAATTAATAAAAGATTTCAATAAAGTTAAGTGCATTTTATTTATTTATTGTGTGGCGTGTGCTCTTACTTTAAATATCGGTAATTATAATACTATAGCAACATATCACATGACTTTATTATCTTTACTTTCGATATCACATTAGGAACGATAATTTACACTAAAGACATTGTTGAATCATCAGCAAACTTTTTTACGCAGTGATTTTTGCTGTTTGACGATACTGTCAGCATGTAAATAAATTATTTTTAAATAGGATACATGTAAGTCAAGCGTTGGTAGCCGAGAGATCAGCACAGCAGGTTCGCTTCCCGGCCGATGCTTTGGCATATGGAAAAAAATAGGATACATGTTTACTTTATATGTGTGTGTATTTGCAAATACCTAAATTAATGATAAAACAGACTTCACCAAGTCACTATAAGGCAAGGGCTTTTCACAGAATTATCAGTGAGAGAGGACTTATTGTTTACTGAGCTGTTGTTTGGTGGTTATTTTATTCTTTAATTAAGAATTGCTAGAAACTCTTTTACCAACCAATAATTGGATGACTTGAAGTATTAGCTGGTGAGGCTACCTAAAAAGCATCCTATGCTTGTTTGGATATCGTTAGCTTTCTGAAAGTTCCACAAACATTACAGTAATATTGCAGTATATTTTGTCTCAAATGATAAAATTCATAATGAAAATACTGAAAAACAAGCTAGAATTTTTATCTCTCTTGGAACTCAATTATTTCAAATATGACTTTTTCAAATTAATTATCGATTTAAAAAAATTATCTGGTATGTGAACTTTTAATGTGAATAAAAACCCATCAATTTTTTTTTATAATCTACTTAAAGTATAATTCGAACTCAGACTTTCACACATTTCATATCATCACTTGACCCCACCTGATCACACACATGTTGAAAAGATAAATAATCACCAATATACGTATTTCATGCTAAACCAGCAATCATCAGTTGATCTAGATTACTATCCTCACACATATATATAATCAGTGCTCAGCTTTATATTAAGATAGCCAATCTTCATACTTTAATGGACAGGCTTCAAACTATTCCAACTCACAACTCTTCAGCCTTCCATTTCATTGAAAATCCGATGATGGAATGTTCAAAGTCCTAGGAATAGTTTGAAGCCTGTCCATTAAAGTATGAAGATTGGCTATTTTAATATAAAGCTGAGCACTGATTATATATATGTGTGAGGATAGTAATCTAAGCCGACTGATGATTGCTGTTTTAGCATGAAATATGTAAATTGGTGATTATTTATCTTTTCAACATGATAGTGATCAGTTAGATAAACTGACCTCGGATCAACTTAATGAGTAAATGGATGATATGAAAGTCATTTATTATTTCACGAATGAGGAAGTTAATTTAAATGTCTAAGTTATGTTGCTTTGTTCATAGAAATATCATATCATACTATTAAAATTTTTAAAAAAGAAAAAAAAGAAGTAATGCGTGAAATTTGGATTTATAAAATGTTGAAGATGCGTTTATGTTTGGTTAGTAATTTATATTAAACTTAATTGATGTTGATTTAAATAAGTATATTTTAAAATTAAACTTGATCTATAGGTCCAATTCTTTTTTATCAATCTCTTATTATATTAAATATCGGTGATTCAAAATTCATACTGGAGCTAGATTCAAGAGATTATTTGACATGGATTACAGACCTACCGAATATATTGATGAATCACCAGACCCCAGCTGGCGCGGTTGAAACAAATAAAGTATTTGGATATTAAGGGGTTTGAATCTAGCGGCGAGATGGGCCACGTTATTAGTAATTAAAGCTATTATCAGATCTTGTTTTAACAAGAGCATTTGAATTATTATCTTATTTATATTATAAATGTATTGTGAAAAGGAGTTAGAGCAGCCAGAAACTTATCTTCGTATAAGTAGGTGGTTTCAATGATTCGTGGTACATAAACTAAAACTTCACCGCGTTTTAAGGGCTGAACCTAAGAAATAACAGTAATGATGTTGTGTTTTTCTTGTTTAAAGATAAAAACCTTAAAGAAATCTAAATTCGTAGGTAAAAATGTATTAAATTAAAAATAAAAAAATTGGCAAAATTTTTCTTACTTCTTATTAAATGAAAAGAGATTTTATTACTATTTAGATTATTAAATAAATGACAGTTGGGTGTTTGGTAGTGCATATTAAGATGGGTGGGTAAATGGATTCAAAAGGCCCGAACCAGCGATCTTCTGGTTTGAAAGAAATAAATAAAATAGTAATTATTAAACAATAAGAATAAAATGGTATCTAAAATAATGATAAAAAAAGTGTTGAAAAATTATAAATGATAAGAAATAAAGAAAGCCAGAATGAGTAAGGTAAAAATATAGAAAAATATTCCCAACAAGGAAAAAGAGAAATCGCCAAGCTTTGATATTAACGTTAAAGCATTACAAGAAAAACAAAAGAAACAACGAAGAATATAAAAATAGCGAAGAAATAAAAGAAAAATAAAATAAAGAAATGAAGAAGTAAATTGGAAGGGCAAGATAAATACTTGTAAAATTAAAGGACCTGATGAAAGTAGGCAGGAGCAAAATAAAGAAGAAATTAGGGAGAAGAAAATAAATTAAAACACAAGTGAAATAAAATAGAAATGACACAACTTAATAAGAGAAAAATAAAAAGATAGAGAAGATAGAAAATAATTTGTGGAAATAAAGTTGAAGTTTCTTTAGTTTAACTGCAAAAGTAAATCAAACAAGTAAACTAGTCTAAAATATACAAACTGAGTAAAAAGCCAAGACCAAGCTGGTCACGAACATGCCTGTTACAAATAACCTCCATGAAATTAAATATTAGGAAATACATTTATAAAAAAATCAGACAATTTTGAAAACCCATATAGTATAGTCATCAGAAGAAGCATGACTTCAATGCCTTTGTGATAACTTGAAATAATATAAGAGCAGATTATTTAGATCCATAAGTTGTTGGAGGAATGAATAATAAGAACACTTGAACAAAAAATTAAAATATATAATCATCGGATTTGCTGGTTTGACAAATTGACCATCGACCATGGACTAGGAAAAAGTGAACAATGTTTGCTAAAATTTAAAAATAAATAATTGTAAGTTAGTTGAGGTAATTAGGGAATATTTAAGTTAATAATAGTAAATATATAATAATCTTAGAGTTTTAAAATGTCAAAACCCTCGATTATATCGATTATATTGATATGTTGGCTTTCTGAAGTCTAGAACTTATCAAGCGGAGAGCGGCAAACATACCTACAAAATAAATGTGTAAAATCAAAATGAACAAATGGAGGTAAAAGTGTTTTTTAAAGTAGGTAAATAATTATTATAATGAATATTAATGGAAATAGCATTATCAAATTAAGTTAAAAAAAAAAAAGAGGAGGAAAAAAAAAGAAAAGTGTTATGAAATTGGGATCGAAATTGTACGAGTATTATTTGACGAGATAAATTCAGGCCTGACTTTTGTTTGATTGGGCTTATCTTTCTGATGACTTGTTCTACAGATGGGTAGTCATGAAAAAATAGTTGAAATATTGATGATGATCTGTAAGTAGAAAGTCTGGCATATAAAAATTAATAAATCTGGAGGAAAAATTCAGTCCACCAAATAAAATAAATATTTTAGTAATCGAGATGTGTGATGAGATAGTCCATATCTTCATGATCATAAAATCCTTTCATGATCCGTTGTGTAACGATTGCCCATCATAGTCACAGTTTCATGAAAGTAAAAGTTGGTTTAAATCAGCTCCAAAATTAGGTCTATTGTGTTGAATTGCCTTTAGCACACCTTACTATTTACTCTTAATATTACATTTATTACCTAATGATGAATTAAAAACTAAAATGAAATTTACAGAAATGGTCTATTCATGGAAAGTGATCATTACATATACATGTGGTAAATAAAGATGTTAAATAACGTTTCAAAAGTATGTTCTGAATTAGTAATAAAAAGTATAAGTGAATCTAAATAGCAGCCAATACGAGTAGAGTAAAGAGCATGCATGGGTATATCTGTGCACAACCATAATATTAAGTAATAAATACCTTATGATGAGTATCTTAAATGTATTTATCCAGATATCCTTTTAGAGTTATTTTCTTGATTATATTTCTTTTATTATAGTGAGTGCAAAAAGGATCTTATTACTTAGATTCCTGTGTGATGTCAATAACTAAATGTCTAGAATATTAGTAGGTGTAGAATTATGCTGCTGCGTGTATACACATGTGTAAGTTTATCAAAATAAAAAATTAATAAATCTTTATAGTCAGTAATTAAAAATTGCAAAGATAAAATGGTCAAACATTATTTGTACTCCTAAAGCGAGAGGGTGTAATGTGCCAATGCGAATTGGCACATGTATATAAAATAATTTTGTATAAAAATTATTATCAAAATCACAGAAAAATTTAAAACTAAATTAATTACTTTAAGAAGAGGGAGGGAAGTTTTCCTATATAAAAAACAAAAAAAACAAGCTAAAGTTTCAATAAAGTTCAAAAAGTATTCATTATTATAAATTAAAGTTTAAAAAAATACAAAAATCTCTTTTCATTTCAGTTTATTATAATAAATTATATTAGATGCTGCAGAATGTAAACAAAAGTATGCATGTAAGATATATAAAAAAAAAAGCAAAAATGAAATGTATTTCAAAAAACACCAGTGGTGGACTGCTAATTAAAGATATGAAAACAACACATTTTAAAGCCAGCTACACTACTAAGTAAATATTACAAAAGTAAATAGTCTATAATTAAATCACAAGAATTTAAACAACATTATTGCGAAGATATTAAAACAAGAAAACATACTTGGTATAAATGGGCTTTTCGTTTTGTACATTTCAGTCAGTTGGAGTTTGAAATTCAGTCTGGTTTTACTGTGTCAGTTCTGAGAAATACAGTGCTAGCTTTTGGAAATATCGCTTGTGCTCAGCCTTTTAGTCCATTAAAGATCGTGAAAACCTGCCTGAGAAATAATGTCTGGATAACAACATGAAACCCTCCGTCAAAGCGTTTTTGATTCTCCAGAAGAAACCAGCAGTTACAAGTTCGCTATGACAAAATCACTTTGATTAAATTACAATCCATCAGAAGCAACAGAAGCCAACTTTAGACGGAAAAAAATCCTAGGTATCTGTTTTATTATTATTTACAAATAGTGATCTACTATGATCGTAAATATTGAAGCAACATTATATGAACTCTATAAATGCGCATAAAAGGAACCTATTGATGTGTGTCGTGTGGTTTCAAATGTTATTAATGCTTTATTATTATTTTTGCAGGCGTTAATTTAAATGTCTGAATTATGTTGCTTTGTTCTTAAAACCTATATATGTTAATTTAAAAAAAAAGAAAAAGTAATAGGTGTGAAATTTGGATTTATAAATATTTAGAATCGTTTATGTTGGTTATTAAATTATATTTTAAAACTTAATTGATGTTAGAAAGTTGAAATAAATTATTTTTAAAAATTAAACTTGATCTGGCAGGTCAATTCTTTTTATCAATCTCATTATTAATAAATATCATTATGATTAAAATTATACTGGGCCTTTGGTTGAAATTGTTTGGCATTTTGGATTGAGCCTACTGCGAATATGTTAGTCTTCAGACTAGCTGGGCGTGGGGGTTTTACCAAAAACCGATAAAGTATTTGGATGGTAGGGTTTGAATCATGACGAGATAGACCATTGTTGATAGTTAAAACTATTAATAAAGATCTCATTTTACTTTCAAAACGTACTGATTCGTTCACCTAACCTTTATAATAT
>JAQFVV010002164.1:0-33236 GCA_028023455.1 Epiperipatus broadwayi | reverse complement strand
AATAAAGTTACCTTTAAAACATAATAATAATAATAATAATAATAATAATAATAATAATAGTAGTAGTAGTAGTAGTAGTAGTAGTAGTAGCAGTAGTAGCAGTAGTAGAGTAGTAGTAGTAGTAGTAGTAGTAGTAGTAGTAGTAGTAGCAGTAGCAGTAGCAGTAGCAGTAGCAGCAGCAGTAGCAGCAGCAGCAGCAGTAGTAGTAATACCAAAATAGTGAAAAGGATATCTATGTTCCATATTCAGAACATATATATAAGACATTGATAAAAGAAAATTTACCTTATGATTTTAAAATAGGATGAGAAAATAATTAATTTTTAGGGAAATGAATTTGTAATGCAAAAAAAAATGGATAATATTTGCTTTGATTTAAATAGTTTGTGAAAATCATTCATCTCAATTCCATTTGTTTTCGATCATTTTTCATAGATTAATTCATTTGCTCCATGTGTTTTTAATCATTGTCTATCTTAGATTCAAAATGTTTAAATAATATATTATAATCTGCATCATATTAAATTGTGATGATGTTGCAATACTCTCTTACAATTTTATCTCTTTATTAATATCTTCTTGTTTTACTTGCTTGTGTAAATCACTATCTGGATGGACATTGTCCATATCTCAAGTATCCAAACTATTTTCTTCACAGTTTGTTTCAGAAGTAATATTTTATTTCATTATTTCCAATTGCTCTTTATTTTTTATTTCTATTATTTTAGTATTGTTCAAAATTTTTAAACACAATAAACTTATTATGTGCAATATACGGATATACTACCAGTAGCATTATATTGTTCTCTAGAATAGCTTGGAAACTCAACACACTATTTGAATGCTTCTTTCCAACAGAACTTAATTGCTATGTTTATTTTATTATTGTTTTTTTTTTTACCAATTATAGTATAAAAAAATAATTATTGTCTTGTTAACCATATTATTCATTAAACTCAAGCAAATGATAATTTACAACAGATACCTTTATACCCATAACCCAGGTGGGCCAAAAAATTACAAATTTTGATATTACTATAGAATTTAATAGTGAGACTCAGCATATTACATCTATTTATATTTTCTCTACTTATTTACATACATTGCATAGGGGCCTATATATATATATATATATATATATATAATGCACCATTTATATATATATATATATATATATTGTGCCCTTTTGTATGGGTCTCCATAAATTGTTGTATCAATCTATTTAAAAAATTTTAAATTTAAGATATATTTAGCTATATGATGTTAATTTATTTATGATAATCTTTTAAAAAAGTGTAATTAAAGTAATTCATGAGTATTTGATATTTAAAAATTGTGCTGATATTGAGAGAGACGTTTCAATGGGAATGATAATAGTATATGGTTGGAATAACTGGCCATGACCAATACTGCATTAATAAATTTAATAAATAACTGTTTAAAGTTAAAGTTTTTAAAAGACAAGTTAAAATTAAATGCATATATTTATTGCTGATAAAGATTAATATTTAATAAGTGAATATAAATGTTTTAATTATTAGTAGTACATAATGGAAGATTAATATTTGATTTTAATAGTATCGAATTATTATTTTAAAAATTGTTGGAAGATATTATTTATTTTAAAAATATTTATTTTTAAAAAATGAATTGTTAGTTTATTTTTAGATTATTACAAGCATTTGTAGCTCTGTTGTAAAACAGATGTTATTTAGACACATACACACATGCTTGGGAGTTTTTTAGTAAAGTTGCAAAGCTATTTTAAAAATTCTGTTATAAAATTTATAAATATTATATTGGCTATCATGAGATAAAAGTAAAAATAATTAATGTGAAATATTAAATCTGTTTTTAAAAATATTGCTTTAAAACATAACGAATAAAAATAGACTTAATTTGTTTATAAAAATAATCTTATAAAAGTTAAAAGTGAAATAAAGTAAGAAAGTATATTTTAAAAAAATGTTTAATGGATTTAAATAAACAATAAAGATTAATTTAAGAATTTAATAATGTGATAAATAATAAATATTAAATACGTCATTATTTATTTTTAATTCTGTCTTGTTGGTAAAATGTGTAAATAAGCTAGCAAGTTGATTGTTTAATTCACCAATCAAATGGGAAGTTTCTTCGGGTATAAAACCAAGGTTCAATTGTTCGGAGGGGATAGTGATTGAAATTCTTAAAGTAAAGTGTGCTATTAGAAATAGCTAAGTAATTATAGACGCTCTCAAAATTGTTTTAAAATTATAAGAGAGTAGTTTTAAAAATAATTTATAAAAGTTTACCGACAAACATGCAGTGCTAATTTTAATTATAATTTCCTATCGTCTCGATCAAAGCTCAATTTACTATCAAATAGTCATGAAAACATCGTATCAGGATAAAATGTATTGGAGACTTTATGCTAAGAATTTAACAAACGCTGGATTAACTAGGAGAGTTATTAGATGCATAAAAGTAATACGTTGGACTTTGTATAAATTTAAAAGCTAATGGTAATTAATTTTTATAAAATAGATATTTAAAAGAATGAGAAATACTTCTTTATGAAGAAAGTATTTGTAAATTATAAATCTAAGTATATAACTTAGTAAAGATGGTAAATAATAATGATTACATAAATACTTGCCTTGTGAAGTCTTTATGTTTTTAAAGACTAAATTTTAACAGTTTTAAAAGGCAAATAAATTGGAAATTTAATGGGTAAAGCAATACCTATAAATAAAATTATTATATTATTAAAATCTGAACGCTGGTCGTACAGAAGAATCTAAATTTATCTTACCTAAATATTCGTTAAGGAATGCACAAATATACGTGGATATCCAAATCAATTAAAATAATTAAACAAGAACTTTATAAATTATAGACTAATGCTAAAAATAATAACTTTTAAATAATATTTTTTTTTTTAAAGAAAATGAACCTGGATCCTATAAACTATTTTAATTTTATTTTTGTTTTATGGTGGAACTGACTTTTCTTTATTTTTTAAAAAAAGAACGTTTTCATTTATTCTATAAAAACTTTTAAAAAACACGTGATGTACCGGAAAAGGAAGTAATGTTTGGTAAAAACTTGTGCCTAGGAAAAAGAACAATGATGGATGAAAGAAGACACCGTTGGATTTTATGTAATATTTTATTTATTAACTAACATAAATATTTAATTAATTATTGATTTATTAAAGATAGGAAAGGTACATTTACATATTTTTAAAATAATAACTAAATATTAATATAACTTTTATTGCATAAAGTTTATTTTATAATTATACAACACGTAATATTTTAAAGAATAATTGTTGAGAGTAAATGTGAAATTATTTTGTAAAACTGAAATCCTGGAGGACATCGTGTGACGGACTGTACATTAAAGTATCATTTATGGTAAAAAATTATGTGATAATAATAATTTGATGTATTTACTATGTTTTCTTTAGATCAACCAAATGTTATATGATTATTGAATGAATGTATTAATATTTAAATAATATACACGCATAAGATTAATAATAGCAGTTTTATTTTAATATGCATATTTTAAATTGATGATGTAAATTTAGTACAACATAATATGAGAACCTAGAAATAATTATATGATTCTTTCGTGAATAAATTTTAATGTTTTCTGTTACAATATTATGAATTAGATTTATTATTAGTGTAAGTTATTTATTTTTCTTTTCAAGTTAGTAAAAGGTATATAAAATCTATATTTTATTTTTATTTTTATTAGATAAGTTAAGTTAATTTTATGTAGAAATTTATATTTTGATTGAAGGCTTAACGTATATAGATGATGAGGTATATGAGATTTTGGATAAATATTATTTTTTTTTAAAATTGGTCATTTATTTATCTGAAGTTAAATAAGGTTAAAATGACTTTTGTAGGTAGAAGTTTATTAGGAAGGAATAAGAATAACAAGTAAAGAGAAGTAGTGATTTAAATAAAAAAGAATCATAGAATTTTATTTAATATAATACTTTATAAAAATTTGAAATTGTTGAATAATTTAAAATATTATTTTAGAAGAACATATACGTATTGCATATTTTGATAAGACCTGTAATATGACCTTATATTGGAATGAAATAAATAGTTATAAACAATAATTATTATTATATTACAAAGTTATATCAGTTTATACATTAATTGATCTTTGAGTAATATTAATAGTAAATGTAATACATACTAGTACATTATAATATAAATAGCAGTAAGACTTAAGTGAAATAGCATTTTACTTATTAAAGTTTGTTTATTTACATATATGCTACACGAATGATATATCACATAAAACCTTTTCTTATATTAATTGATAACAAATGATGTTTGTTAAAATTAAAGTCATAAACTTAATTGAATGTTATTGATAGAACATTTCTGCAATGTATAAATTATCTATTTATGATTATGGAAATAGTAACAGTGTAAAATCTTGTATTATCATTTTTCTTATTTTGTTTTATTTTTTTTAGTTCCATTTGTAAATGTAAATAGTGTAAATAAGTTATTTGTTAAAGTTGATGTAAATAAATTTGTTTAAGTTGTTTAAAAGATGTGTCGAATTCATTATTTTACATCACAGCATTTGACAACAGATAATTTGAATAAACATAATATTTGCACAATATGAATTTATTATTATTATTATTTTTAGTAAGAAACACAATATTTTCTTAATATAATTTATAGAAATTGATTGACATTAACCTATAATATTACAATGGTCATAAAGTAATTATAATGCACAATATAAGAGTATAATATTATTTATTGCCACAGATTTTTAAATTATAATATTTTGGTATATTTTAAAATTAAGATACTATATGGAAATGTAAGACATGTATATGATTTACTTATTTTCTTAATAATTAATGGTACAATAAAATAGATAAGATTAAGCTATACACTAAAGATTATTATTGTTAGTTATTGTTATTGGAGTAAGTTAGGTGTATTTAGGTTTGATATTAAATCCCTTATCATTCCTATCTACATGAATTATTATTACTTTAAGATAATTAGAAGAACCTGAGATCGTTTAATTATATTTCCTTAACAAAAGATTGAGATTTATTTATCTATTATTATTAAAGATAGTTCATTTATAAAAGTCATAAGAGTGCTATAGAGTTAGTAATGAGATAATTAAAAGTAATAGTATTCTTATGCCATTGAGACAGTGTCTTGGAGAGACATTGACTCAATGTAAGTCCAATTACCAATTGTAACTTCACTTCACAGTCTCATGATTTTAATTAAATACTTATTGAATTAGTACATTATATTGAACTATATTAATCTGATAAGTTATAATATTATAAAAATATTTTAAAGATAGTTGTACATATTTTAGCTGAGCATAATGATTTAATTGAGCTAGTCTTATTTTAAATTATATCATATATCGAGAAGTGAGGGTACAATATATATATATATATATATATATATATATATATTATTTTACCAAAGAATAATGACCACCTCATATAATCCCTTCTTATAATGTCATTTATGTACATTTATATACTTAATTTCAAATCATTGCCTCTTTACATTCTAAAATTAACAAATAATCTGAAGATATTAAATAACTAGCAGATTGCCATGTCTTATTATTATTTGACTGTTATTTTATATAATTAGACAAATATTGAGAAAAATATTAACTCAACATAAAAACTGTAAAGGCCATTTAAAGCATATTGCAATGTTAACTTGGATTTCTGATAACATTGCTATATTGTTTTTTTAAAATAACAATGTAAAGATTAAACATAATGAATCCTTACTTAAAAGGTCATAAATTCATTACTGATTCTCAAGGAAATAATTTAACATATGCAATAAACCAGATTTTTTTAAAATTGCAAATGTAAATTTATTATATTTATCATCTGATAAAATAGATTGTCTATAGGCAAGTATTATTTATAATATTATTCTTTAAAAGCTAATAATGTAGTTGTACTTGCGATTGTGAATTTTTTCTTTTTATTTAATTTATGTTACTTAAATTATTTTGAATTAAAACTTACTAGCTGCATTTAATTAATATTGTTTCTCTAAATCGTTTTTTTTCTGTTTTGGCTTCTAGTACAATAAGTTTTGAATTTTTTCAAAAAATAACAACTCATAAAATTGTATTTTGTATATTTTGTTTATCATTGGTCTTAATGTGTGTAAATTTCTGAAATATTGCAATATTTTGAGATCGTTATTGAAGTTTATATTGTGTCTTATTTGAAACAATTTTTTTTGTGTTAGTAATATTATTCATCTAAAGTAAATAACATTTTCTTTTATTGCAAGCAAATATGAACATAGATTGATAAAAATTGTGAAGGACATTAGCAATCAAGTTCTGATAAAATGATTCAATCAAATTTATAATGTATAAATTATGTATGTTAAGTTCTTAGCATACTTGTTGTTGTAAATAGGCAACAATATATGATGATCAGAAGGTAACGCTGTTACCATGGTAATAATTAGCCATTGCTTATCATTTTCTTATTATAATTTATTCTAGAATCTCATATCTTTATCATAAAATAATAATTCAAGCTTATATCATTAAATTAATATAACTCTTCTATAAGTTTTGTATTATTTATTAATAAAAGCAGCTATTTCAAATTAAATGTAAAATAAAAACAGGCAAAACTCTGGCTTTAAATGTAAAATAATAGAAATGGCTTTCTTTTCCATGTGCCACCAATATCATTCTATCATCCTTCTTTGGCAGAATATCTGCAAGTCTAAAATAATCATTTATCCTTGCCATCAGAATTTTTTTAAAAAAACTTCTTTACCTTGTAAAAGTCACACCAATCTGATAGATATGAACAATTTTTTTCTTTAAATATTATTATATATCAGATGCATTGGTTCAAGATAATTACTAGATAGACTTTAATAAGTGACTAGTGTTAATGTTATAATGTTTAAGCTCTCACGTTCAGATATATTAATCTTTAACTGAGGTTTAAAGTTTATATCAGAACTAGAGATAAAAAGATAATTTCTAGTTTTAGAAAATGACTAACAATAATCATTATTGTATTTATCTGAGGTGGATGGTGTTAAAGTTGTGAGTGGAGTGAGTTTGATAATGATAAATAAAAATGTAACAATTTGTTTGTAACGTGATTTGTAAGTGTGTGTGGTATTCAATTGTAAATTATCTCTGAGAGACGCCATGACTCTAACGTCAGTGTTCAGGTAGTTATAAAAGTATTTATGCCTTGAACATAGAAATATTGTTTGCAATATATGTTACAAATGTTTTGCAAAATCATCTAATGAAAATTCTGATTAATTAATGATAAATATACTGAATTGACTGTATTTTTTAGCAATATTCATGCTTCCGTTATTTGAAAATAATTATTTTATTTTTTAAATTTTTATATTTATTTGTTTAATAATTTCTAGATTGAAACTGAAAACAAACAAAAAGTCACGCATTTTATTGTAGAATATGATAAATGCAAATTTGCAGAGCTTTTATTTTGTCTTTACATTTTCGCATCTGGTAGTAATGAATGTATCTGTCAAATATACAGTAATTCATTTTAATATAATCTCTGAAGGATTAAGAGTCAAATTTAATTTTATATCATATATAAACAGAGCTTTATTTAATACAACCAACAAGTAATTACTATAATATAAAATCCAAAGAGACGAGACCAAAAGGGTTATACAATGATAATGACTGTACATGAAAAATAAAATCATTTAATCTTTGTAATAATTATATTAATTTAGTAATTATAATAATTCTTAACCATTTTAACTAGAGATTTTTTATACTTGTATAAACTTTATTTATATAAATAAGTTTTTGATATTGATATTATGAGATAGAGGATCTGATTGGTTATCTAAAACAGAAAATAATTATTAGCATCTGAAGGATAGAGAAATGGACAGCAAGACATGGAGAAGGTTGTGGAGATTTCGTGAAGGAAATATATTTTGGAAGACAAATACTAATGATGGTGATTAAAATCCACTTTTAATGCTTACTGACAAATTTTAAAATTAGCTGTTTTAACAAATAGTTGTTTGTTTTAATAAAAGTTGTTTTTTATCATTCATTTAGTATATGCCCTCCCCCCACCTCCCTTTATCATGTAAAGATCAGATGAGCAATAAATTTTGTTATTAACAAATTCCAAACCAAGTTAAATCAAATTCAATTGATTATTCCAACACAATGCCATTACATACTTTCATTTCAGATTTTTATGAGTTATAAAATTAGAATTTCTAATGTAAAAGCTTTTTTATTGGGATAGTAATTTCTTAAAATATCAATACACTTTTTTTATTCCTACAGAGAAAAAAACACTCATTAGAAATATAAAATATTCTACTAAAAGTTTTAGACAATTAAGAGTTTAATAAATTGACTTCATGAAACAACTAATGAACAAAAAAAAAATATCAATACTCAGATATTGCATTTTCTTTATAAAAATTTTAAATTACCTTTACAGCAAGAAATTTAAAATATTTTAAAAAGATGATTTTATTCCAAATGTAATTTTTAAATAAGAAATTTATTTTTTCCTTTTTTTTTTTATTTCAACTCTAATGATTATGTATCATATTATGAGAAGAAAGCTTTGATTCTTAGTTCAAACTTTAATTTTAAAAATTATAGATCTGTTTTTGTTTATTTTTACATTTTAATCAACATTTTAAATATTTTAAAATACATATTTTATTCTGATTAAAATTATAAATATTGTTTATCATTTTAAAAATTGATTTTGAAAATACGATATATATTTTAAAAAGTAAATCGATTGTCAGTGCTTGTTAGAATATCGCGTCTCTGCCATTTGCAAAAGTGATGCATCATTACTCATCTAACAAATTCAAATGAATTCAAACTCCTATCGTAAACTACAATAATCGAATAGCTACTTATTGACAAGTATTAGACAACTGTATTGTTATGGGCTGACTACTTGAGAGAAAAATTATAAATTTATTTTTGACAAGAATCAATTTGAAAATACAGCAAACCAGATTTAAATTTCGTGCTATGGAAATAGAGGCAAATGTGCACACCATTATACAAAAAAAAATTAATTAAAATATATTTATTAATGTAATGACAATCCAAAGTAGATTTTTAGAAAATTTTATGATATAACTACCTATACTATTTTGCTTAAAAAGTTGCAGACTAAATAGAGGACACAAAAATAAGCAGAATTTTGTAATAAAAAATTGTATTTCTACTTTTAGGTGTTGCAAATTGAATCACTTTAAGAAGTAAAGTCTATTTAATGCAATGCATGACCAATTTGTCATTTTTTGAATTAGTCAAAAACATTTTGCAAAGTGATGTGTCTTAATGCTTCTGTCATTTTCTCCCTCAGTTTTAAGTCCATAAAAAAATGGAGACATTTTTCCCTTTGAGAGGAAGAAAACAAATCACATGACGTGAGATCACGTGAATATGGTTGATAGATAAGCTGATTCATGCTGAATTTAATTAAAAATTGTTTCACACTCAAGACTTTGAAAAATAGTACTGTAGCGGTGGAATTTGCACTCTTTTCTTTACACAAAATGGGATATTTATATTTTACCACATCACATAAATGTTTCAGAACTTGCAGATAAAATATCCGACCATTAGAAACTAAATCTGAGAGAAAATGTTATTTGTGTCAAAAAAATCAGCATTAATTGTTGAAACATTTCAACCATTATAGAAAAAAATGTCCATTATGGGAAATAAGCTTTTCAAAAAAATTTGCTACCTAATCCCATTCATACAGCAATGTCATTTGGCAGATTGGTGCAGAAGGGTCCCTGCATGAAGTATGTAACAACTAAAGCATATACTATGACAGGCATGCAAACCAGAGAATGATTTCCATTATTTTTGGACCCCCTCACAAGTAGTCATAATTTTTTTTTAATTTTTCAAAATATCTAAAGATCACAATGGCAATAATAAATAATGGAATAACTTTTTTTTTATTGTGGTGATCATGGCTTTGGATATTTTAATAGAACTGTTATAAAAAGCAGAATATATGAATTGAACTTAAGCACCAGATTAGAGAGTCATTGGCTTCTATCTTAAAAATCAAAATTAATAATTGTATTTAAGAAATTTTCTATCATCATTTCATATCAGTATATTGCATCAAGACCAGAGCTGCTGAGAAAATTTAAGTGCTGCAACAAGACTAATATGCCCCCTTTATCTATACATGGACACATAAATCAATAATGTCATAGTTTGTACATTTATTAATTTTATTCAAACATACTATCAAATTTTAAAAAGAGGACAAATACTTCTGTAAAATATAATAAAAACAATAATACACATTTGTATATAAAATATAATGAAACAATATACATAAGCAATGAATTGATTACAAGCACATAACAGTTATTAGAGTTGAGATGTAATGGCATTTATATTCTGCTAAATAAAGGTGCTTCTAGCCTTTTTCCTGGCAAAATTGTGAATCACATCATCAAAATCAATCGTTTTTGTAAGATCAGAACTTAATATGAAACCTTGACAAATCTATCTATCAACCCTGTGTCTTAGTCAATTTAGATATTTTTATCAGCTTTAGTTTGATGAATTGAGTGCTCTGTAGAGGTGACAGTGGCAGGAATTGTTAACAGAATACAGAGGCAGACACATATATTTAGAATAAGACCTTCCAGCATGTATCTTTTCAAGCAATTCAGTATCTCCTATGGATTCAGTTGACCCTTTTCAAAATGTGTTTGATGAACAGATGGCACAATACTTATCTCATTACAAGATCTTCACTGAGTTTAGAATATCACTCTGTCAGTAATATTGATTTTTCTTTTAGTTCATCTTGAGAAATTTTATGTACACCCAGAGGAAATTGAACTTTTCATTGCAGCCTTGAATTGAATAGTCAGTCCACCAATAACATTATCCAATATTACACAAAAGGCAGACTTTCTGAAATATGCTTTTTCAGGGGATTCAGCCACTTTAGCTTGTTTTAAAAAATATGCTTCTTCTGTAGAAACTTCATCATGTAATCCCTTTGTTTTGGATTTTGCTTCACTCCAAGCTCCAGAGAGTTTCACCTATATGCACAAATTAGAAGCAACATACTTAGTTTCACTACATATATTTTTGCCACTGTTCCAAAGATTTGTCAGTTCTGAAATCAATCTTTCTAAGTTTGACACTTTGACATCCATCATTGTATTTCTGAACTGAATAACTTAATTACAGATATCAACTGGAACTAATACTCTGTATCATAAAATAGACATTATCACACAAATGAAGGATGTGACATAAGAGAAAGTTCCATTAATCTCTGTTTTTGTTTTGGCAGTTTGGTTCAAGTCCATGAGGTTTTCTAAAGCAAAATTTGATGCCTGACACAGAGGGCTTTATACTTTCAACATGGTATTACCATCATGGGTTAGGCATGCCATGAAGAGAACAGCCAATATGCTTCTGCAAGATTTCTCATCACTGTGGACTATAACTAAACACATTGAAACCATTTGTACAGTTTCAAAATATGTTATGGCTTCAGGAATATTTATTGTCTTTATTTACTAATGTGATGGGAATTGCCACACATTGCAAGCCCTGGTTCACCATGGAATAATACAACTTCAATGATTTATATCATAAAGTTGTACCACTTGACAGATTCTGTTTTATTTGATGCCTTAATAGACTGTCAATGCCTTTTCCAGATGACAGGCATCTTTCTGATTCTTGCAAGACAGATGGCATTGCCAATAACTATTGATTTTCTCACATTCTGGAATGCAAATATATAATTTTGCCACTTTTTAGCTGCTAACTATCCTTTTGTTGATGCAAGCATAGACTTAGATGCTGAACTAATCTTGCAACAAATCTTGTATCAAACTAATCAACAAGGAAAGCAAAATAATGCTAGTTTAACTTGATTCCAGATAAGTCAATCTCAGTCATGTTTTTTTACCATTTAAACTTCAAAATTTTAGAATACTTTTAGAAAAAAACCTGATTATCTATATCTGTGGGAAATGTTTTAGGAAAGTATGTTCTTTAATTACATAGTTTTCTATATCCTATTGAGAAGACACCTCTATTATAAAAAGTCCAATATCAATTCCAGTATTTGACCTAGTCTTCTCTTCACTATGCCTATCATGCCCAGATTCTGTAGATAGTGAAGTATTCTTCTCACTAACATTCAATTGGTTTTCTAAATCTTTAAATTGAGAATTTACTTGATCTTATGTTTTTTAAAAAACAAAACTGGGTACATGACATTCTGATTTTTGTTTCAGTTGTGCACTTGTCTCACTTTGTTCTGAATTTAAATTTTCATTTAGGTTACTTTTTCTTGTTTTGCATTTAACATTAAATTGAAAAAGCGTTTGTCATTTCTTTTTATTAATCTTATTATGTTTCTGGTTTTCCTTGCATATTTGAGCTGCAGACTTTGAGATGACATTTCATGACTATTCATAAACTGAAATAAAATATAAAATATATCCGTAAACGAAATAAAATGAAACTTGCAAACTTAAATAAATAAGTAATGAAATTAAAATTCAATAAATACGTAATAATTCTTCACTGAATGTTCAGATTAATAAAGGTTATGTCAAGCAAAGCTGCAAAGTGGTTTTGCAATACACACAAAATATAGAGTATAAAATATATATTCAATATTGTTTTTCTTTTTGAAAATTTGGTTTTGTACAAAATTTTTAAAAATTTTCCCCTTCATGGGCTTCTTTGAGCTCTATGGGCCTCAGAACAATGTTCTGTCTGCACCTCCTTCTTCTCAGGCCTGATTTAGACATATGGAATTAATTGCATTGTGACATTTTTCAAATCATTAATTTTAAGTTCAATATTTTTCATAATTAAAACAAACATTTTTGAATGGTGTAACAAATGTAATATAGAAACAATAAACTAATCATCTAATAAAATCAACTTTTAGTATAAAACATTTACTAATATTTAAAATAATTAATTAATTAAACTTTTAGATTTTGTACATCAGGAATCAGGAACCGGTAGCCCTGGAACCACATGTGACTCTTTAGTGGAAAAAGTATGGCTCTCTGATTTTGGGTAAAAGAATTTTGATATAAATTTTATTAAAAATTTAATATATTTGTTTTGATTCATCTTTTTTGTATGAATTTCCAGAACATGTATATGAATATTACCACAAAAATATTATATGCTCATTTAAGAGTTGTTTAAATCTTGTATATGCATGGTTAATGTTATTAAATTTATAAATAATAAATGAAAATGATTTCAAGTTGTGGCTCCCTAAGTTTGTAATTTTTTTGCATTTTTTGACAAAATGACTCTGTCTCAAAAATGTTCCCAATCTTTGTTGCACATCAACATGTTAAAATGTTTTGCTTTCTATTCACTTGGCTAGAAAAATATTATCATGGCAAAATCACTTTATTTAGGGAATTAGTAAGTAACAAACAATTTTTTTAAGAAAACAGAAAGTCTATTTCAAAAATTTAAAAAATGTTATAAAACTTAATCTTTATTGTAACATACACAGTCCTGTATTTTATATCCAAACTTCACCTTAAATTATGCAATATATTTGAAATCTTGGTGATTCCAAAGATTAAACATAACTCAACAAGTATAATAAGTATAATATGTGTTGAGCCCATGGTTTACATTTGAAAAACTAAATATTTTGATTATTTTTATTTTCAAATAACAGCATAAAATCTAATCTAAGAATTTTTTTTTTTTTAAAAAAGTTAGTTTGAAAATATAATACACAGGTCTGAATTAAAAAACTGAGAAATATGGAGAATTTTTTTAAAAAGTAAGTTATATAGTTTGAGGATGTGTTCAACAATGAAATAGTTTTATTTTAAATAACAAATATCAATGCAATTTACCCAGTGTAATTCATAACATTAATTGGAAATGGGCATTTGGCATGACTTTTAAGCAATAATAATATTGGTTTCAGCATTAAACAATAATAATGCTTTTAACATAATACTTCACAAAAGTTAAAGATTATGCTTTTAATTATATATTGGACTATTTTCATTTTTCTTTAGAAAAATTCAAAATTCATTTAAACTTTTCAAATATATTTTCCTGTTAGTAATAGGATACAAGTTAGAATCTAACACAGTGCTTTGAATGATATTCTCCTCTCTTCCTCAAATGTTGCTGGTATGATCTAAAAAAGATAAGAAAATAATAATACTAAAAAGGTTGTGTTATATACTAATCTGTGTGTTGTTACTAACTATTGAATTTATTTAAAAAGTTTAAATAAAGTTTAAAATATTCTAAAGATATTTGACAATTAATTTGTATGATGAAAATAATCTATGATTACAAGTAAAATGTCATCACCACAAATTTTGAGATAAATATTCTACTGTTTCCATATATAAGTAAAGATAAATTAGACAAATATAGATAGCTATTGGCAGACCTTGGTCATATTGGTTATCTAATGATAAACTAGCTATATACTAACATCATTACAAATATTATTCATGAAAAATAAGAAGTTTGTTTGTGTCATATTTCATAATAAAAACTCAAATTCTGCTATGGATATAAAAAAAGAAAAATGATTGATAGTGGCTATTGGCACACATTGACCACATATGTTATATAATAGTGTGGTTATTTTAACCATCATCACAAATATCTAAGAAATATATAGCATATTTATGTTATATTTTGATGAACATAGTAGAGAAGCTTCTGAATTAGCAGCTTACCATGTTCAAACATCCTAAAATTATAAATAAAATATAACAATTTATATATCAAAACATTTAATGAAATAAGTTATGAATTTTATGTTTATTTTAAAATAGTACCTCAAACATTATTTTATTAAAACATGAAAAATATTTTATAAATCGTATATGAAATAGTCTTACATGAAAATAATAAAATTAAACTCTTTTGAATGTGTAAATGAATTCTCAATTCTGCTTTTAAATATTTTTAGTTTTTATTACCATATTTTCAAAACATGTTTTGAATGGTAAGTTGTTTAAACTATCCCAGTTTGCAATGTTTACTTTCACAATAACCATATTAATAATTTTTATTATTCATTAGCAGTAATGTTTTGTGACATAGTTGTGAGAACAGAAAGTTTAACTCTAATTAACTAAACTATAGTAATTTACTATATATATATACTGAACAATGTTATAAACATATATGTAGGATATTATTGTCTGGGCCAACTGATTAGTGCTGGTTTAGCATGAAATGTGCATCTTCAAAATCATGTGATTTTTTTACATGTCTTGATCGTATGTTTCTGATTGCATCTCTCTACAAGATGTTAAAAGTAGATAGAAACCTGTCCCTACCTTGCATGAAAGTGGTGTAGTGAAAATTACACTACAGAGATATTATTCATTCACAGTAACTTTTTTCTTTTAAGTTATATGGATTGCATATAATTAAAATTAAACTGCCATTGAAAAAAATCTCAGCCTTTTTTTTAATAATAATTAATTTTATCAAATTAAAACGCTGTTAGGAAATACATTACTTTGTTCTTTTCTTCATATATAATTCCATTTATTTAAAAACTTTGATAATTCTACTTCTTTTATACAACTCCGAAATTTCAAATGTCAGCTTTCACTTTTAACAAATCCAAAACTTGGCCATTTTTATTGGATTAAAAAAAAAAACTCAAAAATAAAAAATTGTGTGAAACTTCATCTGTGGATTTATCGATTTATTTTTTGGAATATCAAAAACTGAACTTCAAATCTAATAGAAATCAAGAATCACGTGATTTTATTTATTTGCTTCTCTACATTAAATGGCGATGATCTCTATCTTTACTTAAGTCAATTATGTAAAAATTTATTTAGTTAACAGATTCTAAAATTTAAAAAATTTCTAAATCTGAAGAATCATTATACACTATATATATATATATATATTCCGGTAGTCAAATGATCTTTAAATAGCACAAAATGTCACCCTTCAGAATCTCTACTCAGAAGAGTAGTAAAGGAAAAGTTTTAATCATATTTGTCAGTTGGTAATCTACTCAGAAGAGTAATGAAGGAGAAGACAATCAGATTTGTCACATGTTAATTGATAGAAGCTTGAATTTTATTTTAATCTAGCTTGAATATCCTGTTATAATAAAATGTCAAATTCTGCCTGTATTCAAGCCCATAAAAGTATGGTAGGTAGTTGTGTTGATCTTTATATTTTACTATATAAATAATCCTCAGTCTATGCGGATTAGCATAATGATAGATTAGCATAACGATAGATTGGTAAAATCAAATGTTAAAAGTTCTCGAGTCAAGTATTAATTTAATAAAGTAAAAAGCAAAATGGCAATTGCTTCTTTGACTGATACTGTTATTCTTTGGAATTTAATGCAGAGAAAGTGATGAACTCAAAAATTGAAATTTTCTGAATTGAAATTAAACTGACATTTTTTGATTCGCAAATATATATCTTTTTTCATAGCACCTAATCTTTCATTTAATTTTTAATGAACCTTATGTGTTCAATCCTGACACTTAAATGCCAAAGTATTTATCTAAAAGTTCTCAAAAAATGAATTTTCTGTCACATTGGCTGCCAAATTCTTGTATTAAATCAAATATTTTTAAAATATACTCAGATCAGAAAAAAGTATTTACTAATTATATATTAGTATTTGTAATTACCTACATTTTTCTTTCTTATTTTTATCTTATAGATATTTCTATAAACGTGTGTACTTTTATAAAAATAAAAAAAAATTTAAGACAATAATAATAAAAGCCATATTGCTGACTCCACATTGTTTCTGTTATTTAAAAAAAAATCTGAATTTAATCTATCTTTGTAATGCAATTATTTTAAAAGTACATTATGTACTTTTAAGCTCTTAAAGATTAAAAAAAGAAACAGTATCAAAGCACTTTGACTTTTATATTTTATTCGATAAAAAAGTAAATTATCTATTATTAAAAATTATAATAAATTTGATAGAAAGCTATTACAAATTATCAAGAACATCAATCAAGTTCATCATTAAATTATAATAATTGAGAAAGTTAGTGCATTTGTAATAAAAAAATAGTTGAGAATTAACATATTGTATTAATATCGTACAATTAATAAACTAAAGTTTGACATAAAGTATTGCAAATAACGTTAAACAATATAGTCAATTTAAAATTTTTTAAGAAAGTAAAAAATAGACCGATTATTCTTAACATTTAAAGTGAAGATTGTTGAAAAAGAGTGTTATTATATATAAGATCAAATGTTATGTTGTAATATTTCAGTAGAAATAGAAGTTATTTCAATTCTAACAGTCTAAACAAATTAATAAACTTGAAGGCAAATTTCATACTTCAAAATTTGGAATATTGGAAGTGATAGCACAAGAAACTCCTAAATATACTTGTCTGGAAAATATGGTCATATAATATAAGAAAAATTCAATTAAACAGCATTATTCATACTCAGCACATCTGTTTGAAAGTTTGTATTTGTTGTTATTTTACGATTCTTATGGTTCATAACTTCAGCAATAAATCCAAAATTGTAAATTTCAGAAATGTTTGATGTTTTTTTTAAATGAATGACAATATTACAATTGATTTATAATAAGATAAAACCATATATAAGTGTTTCCTATAAGTGTTTCCTAATAGTTTTACTACAAATTGTTAACACCAGTACAGATCGCTTTCTTGATTATGTTAATCTAAACTTATGAAAACACTTATTGTCATGTTTAAAGTAAAATGTAAAAAAATATATTTAAACCAACATGCCCTCCATTTTTGTTTGTCTCATGTTTTTTTGTAAATATCTGATACATATCATGGTGCTCAATTTCATTCATTAAAAATTATTCTCATATTCTGTGTCGAATATAATATATGTTTGGAAGTTAACTAATATAAAAATTTGACTCAAATTAAAAACTTCAGAATGCTTCGCTGCCATAAGTAGGAGATTAATTGCATCATATTATGTATAATACTTTCATAGCTGAGATCTCCATAAAATTTTCAATTGATTAAAAAAAAGCTTTAAAATAACAATTTATGAACAATAAAATAATTTGCGAACATATAATATTAAAGAAGATATATTTTTAAAAGCAATTTTTTTAGAGCCAACTATTATAAGTTTGAATAATTAATGACAACCTAATGATATGTGATAGAGTTTAAAACACATAAATGTTAATAATACATTAAAAGCATTTACTATATTAATATATTTTTTAAAAATATTTTTTGTCAGATGAATTATTTTTAAAAAATTTATACCATTACTTAAGCTGAATTTTCTCGAAAATTATATCAATCTAATGTTGAGACCATGAAGAAAGTTATATTGTTTACAATGACTTATGATAAAAGCAATTTTAATATTTAAAAAGTTTATACAATTTGAGAAATATCGTGCTTTAATAATACTGTGCTATAAATAGTATTAGAACTTTTTAATGACCAATATTACTTTTGTGAGATATAATACTGAGAGTTTACCTCCTTGTTTTGTTTTTGAATTTGTAAACATTTATAACATTATTTAGTACTATAGATAAGTGTTATTGTATCTTATTGTAAATCACAAAAAAGTCTTTATTATTGTTTTATGTTAAATATGTGTTTTCTTGCTGTAACTTTACAAACATTTGCTTAATGGGGTTTACTTTTTTTTTCAAAGCACAAAATAATAAAAAAGAAATTTACTTTCTTTGTAAATTAAAATGACTTAGTTGTCTCTTGGAGATATTTATTCTAAAAGCTAACTAATGCAACATAGGTTTTTATTTTTTTATTAGGTTAATGAGATATCATGAGATACATATCAAAGAACATTGATGATTTTTACTCATTTAAATCAAAGTTATTCATTCATGTCACTGATAATGAAACAATAGTTCCCAAGAGCTCTTAGCTAAGACGATTAATTTTAAGACTTAACTGAAGTATTAATGATCACCAGTTTTGGATATAAATTGTCAAAACCATAAGCTAAAAGTATAAAACATTAGACTTTATCTAATTCATTTTTGATGTAACATAATGATGTGTACTTTATGGATTTATCATGCAACCACTACTAGAATTAGTGAATTTAAAGTTGGAATATGTTTCATTTTTAAAATATTTTAAGGAGAAAATATACAATCTATAACATTGGCATTAGAAACAATATATATATATATATATATATATATATATATATATATATATATATATATATATATATATATATATATATATATATATATATATATATATATATTATACTGGAATCATTGCAAACACCAAGTTTGAGTTGATGCCCTGAATTGGTGTGGCAAATTTTGTACTAGTAAGTGTTTTGAATCACTAGCTCATTACATTAGTCATCACAGTGAACTCAGAGTAATGACTAATCATCATCATTATCATCTCACTGTTATGTAGCCAAATTACTGTAATGGCATGGAGTCACAGTAAATACCAAGCAGCTGGTATTATACCATAATCTTAGTATCTATAAACAAATACCTAGCCCATTACTATGTAGCCATAACTAACAGTTTGTATTTTAGTATTCAGGATGGGGTGATTAATATCCATTACTTGGAACATCACATAGTTCTCATCTTTATAAGATTGGCTTATAGGTCTTAGAGTCACTTTGACCATGATGGGAGTTTTATACTAGGATAACTCATAGGAAAAAAAATAAGTCACATGCACTGTTAATCTGTGCATATTTTCCCTGCTATATAAATAAATGCTGGTGATAATATCACTCCCATCATCCCTCAATGGCATGAACAGGAAGGTTGTTATATATATATATATATATATATATATATATATATATATATATATATATATGACAAAGATTTTACATATCATAACTATATATATATATATATATGACAAAGATTTTACATATCATAACTAAAATTACCAGTGTCATATTTTTACTGTGGTTTATCATGTATTTTTATCTGATGATGACTTTTGAGCAACATTTATAAGGAGTTTTGTAGTGGATAAACAAACACATATAAGCAGTTTAATTTCAACATCTGATTTATGTTTTATTCCAACATTACAAAATAATGTATACATTCCCAAAACACTTTTAAAATTAATTATAGAATTACTAAACATTTAATGATTAATGATAATAAAAGAAAGAAAAAATGGCAAGCATCAGACATCTATTTATAATGGTAGCATAAATGATTTGGTCCCTTGTGACATTTATATAATTAATAACATCAAAAAATGCATATGCACATCCCATCTTGTCAATAATATTGTAATATAACTATTACATAATTAAACTGTATCCATTCACAGCTCTGCCTAATTTTGGCCTTTACTAAATCATTAATAAAAAAAATATGTCTCTCATTTAGTTACTATTATAATTTGAACTCCCCCCCCCCTTATTATTTTATTTTAGGCCTGTCCATTACTGCCATATATCTATGTACATACACATCATCTAGGGTTTAAACCTTTCCAAAAACGTGTGCATAAATATTTCAATCAACAAACTATTAAAAAAATAAACATCTATTTTTAAATGAACTATATCAAAATACATCAACATATATGTGTACAAATAAATATATAGAAAACAATTAAAGATATAATAAAGCAAAAAAAAAAATAGCATAAATAATAACAATATTTAGTAATAACAAAATCCTTAAAGACCTAATTTGATATTTGAGGAGAGAGAAAGAGAATTGAGAAAAAAATGAAATGTCAATAGTTAATAAAATTTGTTTGTATATTAGTGATTTCTTGAGTTTCTGCATTTATGAAATAGTGTTAATTAGCTTTTAAACATTCACTATGACCAAGTGTATGTATAGTTGACATATTTATTATCACACATAAACTTCCTTGATAATAATCATATAGAAAAAGCACACGAAAATATATTTTAAAGCACACAGTGATTATTTCACACAAATTTTCTTCAAGTTAGCCTGGTTACTTTTTTCAACGTGATTGTTAAGATGATAGAAAATTTATGGTATAGATATAAACTAATTGATGTATAAAGTTTTTCAGAGACAATCATGAATTTGAATCAGAGTAGGCTTTCTTCATGCTTTTTTCTTCCTCTTATATTTACTTTCCAAAGTGTATGGAAACATGAGGCATTTCAGACACTGTACTCATCATCTCTTATTGGTCCACCCTGAATGCATTTTTTTCTGTCTCTTATTTAGATGTGTCTAGACTCCAGTTGCTTCTGAAGCCCTTCAAACAAAACAATGTAGAGTTCAGCACTGCATATCTTTGTAATTTTCCACTATAGTTGGTGACAACAATCCAAATAAACAGTAATAATGCTCTTGTTTGAGCTTTTCCCTGGTATTTATTCATTTTGTTTTACTGACATAACTAATCACTCAATTACATTAGCCTTTTGATGGTAATATGTTTTTGAAGGTATCTACTATTCTCTTGGGTAGTTTGAAATATGTTTTATCTTGGAACTATTAAGTTATGATTAATTAGTAGTTGAGTTGAAACTAGTCTGGTGGTCAAATACAATCATTAGTGGCCTCTTTAATTTTACATATTTACTAATAAGTTTCTCTCTTTTTTTTTCTTTTTCTCTTTTTAATTTTAACATACAATAAAATAGAAATAATATAATTTTTTTAAAAAACAACCTGTGTTACATAGAATTAAATCTTGAAATCTTAATTAATGTTCTTCACTTTTATTAAGGCGCCTAAGTTGTTTTGTTGACACATGCATATAGGCCAACATGCACAATTAGAAGTTGATTCCTAATATATATCTAAAATTAGCAGAAACCTTTCACACCATTCCCAGTTCATTTTTAATTCTGTATGCTATCAGTAATTTTCAATCATATATATATATATATATATAGCTAATTAAAACCAACACACAAACAAAATTTCTTTTTTTATTCAAATAATTGGGTCTTACCCTACATCTGCCTCCCCCTACAATTAATATATATATATTGTACCGGTTGGACGACCCTGTAGTGGTCTTGCATGGTTAGACTCTCATACGCACCGAGCATGAAGTGACGTATGCTACAGAATGGGACATTGATAATAATTCTCTAAAATATTTTTGATTAAATATGAGTAAATACCTCAAAGAAATTATTAGAGGAAGTAGATTGAACCTAAAATTAGGCCCATCCAGACCTTCCTTGTTAAATTGTTTCATTAGCCGATTAATTATACATTGACTAATTAAAGTGTCCTTACACACCTTTAAGAGTACTGAATATTTCCTTCAGTCTCTAGCGCCACTCCCGTTCAAGATTATACTTATTCCTTTTCTTTCCCGAAAGAGTGTGTAAAATGTGACTAGTCATTAACGAATATGAATATTTAGAGACGTTCGGACTAAAATAAAAGAAACAATCCAACTCCCCGGTAAGTTATCCCTATCTAGCTCACTTGATATTCTATAAATCTCAGGTTAACTACGTGGATTTTTATTTTGATTAAAAAAAAACTATATATCTGTATTAATAACTTAATAATTATTTTAAAGCTAAGTCAAAAACTTATAAACGATTTTAATTACAAAAGTGAATATTTATTATCCCCAGATTATTATATTTATCCTCCACTAATGCATACATATAAGTCCAATATATACAAAAAAATTTTAAATTATAATTACCCTCCACCGATGCATATACATATGACCCCAAGATATATAAAAGAAAAAAAAACAATATCTAAAAGATTACACAATGGGTGAGCCCTATATTCCTTCCCACTTTAGAGTAATAAATCCATATAACAAGGTATGCAGTAATAATATATTGTAACCATATATTTTAGTATAAAATATATTAATTGATGTTACTAGTATAAAAATTTCTCTTTCTTCTTTTGGTGATTTGGTTGGTTTGATTCGCACTTGAAAAGATTACTGTCTTATATTATTTTAATAAATTTTCAATTTGCTTCATTCCATATGCTAACTCATATCGGAATGTTTAACTTTTTAAAAATTTTACAACATATTAAAATTTGGTAAGATATTATTAAAAATAATATTTTGTTTTTATTTATTTAAAGTAATCTTAAATTATTATTTCTATTGAGTTAAAATAAAACCATTTGTTCAATTAACATAAATTATTAAATAAATACAATAATTACGTAGGCGTCTCAATGTAATAAAAGAAAAGAGCGCGAATTTCTAGGAGAATATCGTCTGTTAGTTTGTCTTTTGGTGGGAAGAAGAACAGAAATGGTAAAGGCAAATAGTGTAAATTTGCTGAGCTTATTTTGAAGCCATTAATAAGTGAATAAATTACCACAAAATTTGTTATAAACATAAAATAACTTAGTGTTATCTAATTAAGATGGATCACTAAATTTAAAGATCTTTTCAAGTCGTTCGGCCAACTGAATCAAATCACCGTAGCGTTTCCCAATATCGCAGTTTTGAAATGTCGGAGCTTCCCAGTTTGAAAGAATTAAATACAAGAATTTGGTATGTTTTGAAATATTTATTATTCTACAATTTGGAAAATTTGAATCAGTGTTTTAATTACAGAAGTTTTATTTAAAATGAAAATTTGTTTTTTAAAAAAAGAAAAAAGTTTAAGTTAAAATAAAGTAAAGCGTTAAATTTGTCAAAATCTTTTAATATTTCCGTTCTTTAATTCTAATAAAATATATTATTGATTGATATTTAACTTTACAATGCCATTAATATTTGCTAATTAATTTGTTTAACACTTGGATCATAAACATTTTTCAAATAATTAATCAAAGTTTTTTTATAATTGTATCGTCTATTTAAAATGAATAAATTAATTGCTGTAATTGGTTATTCCTGGATTAACGCAATGGATAAATAAATACTTGCATGGATAGGATAAACTTGGAACACTTTTGATAGAGAGATGTAGGGATTAATAACTTTATGAAAAACATTTTCATTTAAATTCTGTGTATCCTGTTTTAAAATTGTTTCATGTTTGGAGAGCCACGCAAATCGTTAATCTAATATTGCTTTAATAACTAATCAAATGGATATAATTGCATGTATGGAATTTAACTACAGTTATAGCTATTACCTCATATACTTATTATTCTACACATTGTACATGGATTCCACGGATCACATTAGGAGTTACAAAATGCTATACAATCCAATTTGTGATACACATCTGCTAAAATTCATGTATTTGAACTATAAAATGCTTTACATTTAGTTTTATCACACACACACCGTTAAATGTTATATTTTAATGAATAATACATTTATTTAATTTTATCGTTATATGAACTTGCATATGAAGTTCATAAGTTATATTTGTTAGATTTAAATTAATAAAGGTTGAATAAAATATTTATTCAAAAGAATAGCGCTTGCGGAGAAAGTTTAAACAGTACTTAATGAATTCATGAGATATACCAATCTTTATGAGATATTTTGTGAGTCTTTCCAGATTTATATTCCCATGCCAATATTATTTACATTATATTATACATGTTTATTTTAAGCAAGATAAGTAGTACATTAGTTGTCCTGATTATTGTAATATTTTACTAAGCAAGAACCCACATTTGCTAAAGTGTCAGTGTATTCTGAATAATCAGAAGAATTGAGGGGGATGATTTGCACTTTAATGTGAAGTAAATTATAATGTTGTTTTAGTAGGTTAAAGGCTTTAATCTGTGCTGGTGGTTAATCCGCAGATTATTTTAATTGCCATTTTGTATTTTACACACATTCCTGTGCTGGTGGTTAATCCGCGGAATTGTGTGATTATACGTATGACTTTATGATAGTGTTTAAATACGCAAAACGTTAGTATTATTTAATTCCTACGTGTAGATGAATACATCCACAGGAATATGTTTGCTTCACAGATATAAGTTGGGCAAAGTATTTTAGTTAATCTGCCAAATCATCTTCTTCATTTGTAAGCATAATTTATCGGTTAGATTGATAAATGGCAACAGGACATTCTATTCAAGTACTTCATGATAATTAACTGTTGGTTAATTATTATCTACCGGAGTGTAAGTTTACATTTTCATTTTAATTAATGATTACATTATAGCTAAAACATACAAACATCATATTATTTATTATATTATTATAGGTATACAGTAGGGATTTATTGAATCTGGAAATGACGTTCAATATTTCATAAGTTAATGCTGAATTTAATAATTGTCTCAATATTCATTATATTAGATTGAAATAAGGTATGATTAGGTTTTTAAATACTGTACCTGTGAGATGTATTGAAGAAAGTCTATTGAACCATCATTTAATTATTTTATTTATTTATTTATGTTTTATTTAAAATATTGAAATTAACTATTTATTGTTCATAAAGTTTGTAAATAAAAGTTGATTTATAATTAAACTTACTGTGCCGTTGCTATGTGTCATTCATAACATCAGAAATCATAAACTTTGGATAGAGCATACATTATAGAGCATACATTGAATTACATATTATTGTCTACATGATATAAGAATTTATTAATATTTTGAGAAAACATTAAGATGCTTTTCGTCTTTGGTAGTATATGATTGGTAAGGTACAATAAAATCCCATTTACCTTTTCCATCATTGTGGCTTTGCGTAGTTGATTCTAGTATAAAATACAAATTAATTATTAAACTTGTGAACAGATTTATTCAATAATGATATGATTAAATATATTTACTTAACATTTTTAAATTTTCATTCGTCAATACAATAAGAGTCTCAATGATATATTAAATTATAAAAGAACCCAATTATTCATGTTTATTAATTGCAAAGCTTTACCTGGACTAGCATCTGTCTTAGAAATCATATAGATGATTTAAAATTTCATAATTTTATGTGGTTCCACAAATTACGCAATCTTGTACATGGTCGGCCATAGGGTCGCATACCATAAAAATCGCCAATTGAGGTTTAAAAGTGATAAAATTGCACTTATAATTTGTTTAATATGTTTTATAATAATACTATGATAGGTCTTCATGGTATACCCTGGCTGCGATCAAATAAATTATAAAAAGTTAGGTTAATTCATTAATTTTGTCTGTAGTAAGTTGCCCCAGATGTTGATTGTGGTCTTTTGTGCATAAAATAAATAGTATGATATGCTTTTGGATACAGCTCTTAATAGCTGATAATGTGCAATGAGAGTTGATCAGTGACCAAGGTTGTAATTCCTAGTGCACTTGCGTTACGTAGTTGAGATTACACAATTTACGGTTACAATTTATAGTGCCGCAACAAGTACGGCATGATGATGGGTAGTTGGAGGGGTGATGGAAGGTTGGTTACCACCTTTGTGAGTCATCAACGTGGCTGGCTCGAGATGTTTTGGTTACAATATATATATCATAAAAAAAAAAATTTACAAAGAACATAAATGAGAGAGAAAAAAAAATAATAGAATATAAATATATATATATATAACCAACTATACATGCTCCTCTGACTTGTTCTTGTATTCAATTCGAACTTCCTGGGCCACACGGCTACTTTATAGGGCAGATAAGGCTTCCATTCACCGACATACTTTGAGTCTTTCTTGTCATCAGGGTCTGCTATTTCTTCTAAGGCATCTTTGGACTTGATAGCCAAACAGGTGGTGTACTACAGCTGAAAGTCTACTCCATGGTAGGATAATAACCCGGAACATATAATTGAGCCATCTTTCAAATTATCGGATCTGTAAGTATACTTCTCCCGTATATATGTATATCACACATGGCTGATTAGGGCAAGTAGATCCTAAATAAATTGCAGTTCTCCAACTATGATTCGTCTTTCATTTTTTTTTTTTTTTTTATTTAAACGTATTGAGAATCCATGTTGTTGATCATTTTCCGAACTCCACTTAACGATCCTTGCTAAATGCTAATTTTCCAAATTCTTTTTCTGGGAAATAACCAAGTGATTATAATTTTAACAGACACAGTTCATTTTCTCCTTTCTCTCTGTCGGATTGTTTTTCACAAATCTATACTGTTCCATTTTTTTTAGACTAGCAGGAGACAAGATTTAACTTTCTAAATCTTTGCCATTGGAATGCTTTTGCAAGCTAGCATTAACTTGTCCACACTCTTTAGCAGGCTAATCTCCCTTGGTCTGCACGCTTTAGCAAGCTAGTACTCGACTTGTCCGCACTCTTTAGTAGGCTAATCTCCCCTGGTCTGCACACTTTAGCAAGCTAGTACTCGACTGACTCAAAGACCCCAGTAAGCAGCACATATAGCCCAAACAGTCCAATTGTCATACCCCCTCTACGAGCTATTGCATCAGCTAATAATAAATTTAATTATACCTTCATATACCTTTCTACATTCCTTTACCTTTTTATTTATTAAAGTACACTTTTGCAAGCTTCCATATTGAGTACTTGACACCCCTTGTGCTTTCATTCCTTTCTTAGATAAAATCTATTTTATCTTTATTCACGATCAACCGAAAATTCTTTTATACAAAACATTTTCTTCGGTTGAAAGTAGATTGTAATTAGCAAAAAGGTTTTTTCCCTTTACAAATTTAATTAATTAATTTCAAACCCTCTCATTCTAACAATTAGAAAAGAGAAATTCCAATAAATGCAAAAATTTTTAACTATTTAGAATTTTCTTTTCTTTTTTTAGGAAAATAATAAAAAATAAAATTACATTTCTATATATGTGTGTTCGAACATTTATAAGTAGTAAAATACAACAAAAAAAAAACTGTTCTACACATAAACAAATATTACAACTTATTTTCCCTTTTTTTTTTTTTTTTTTAGACAGGTTTGCTAGTCGAATAAATTATTAAAACATATATAAACTGCATACACTTGTACTGTGGGTATAATAAGAATATAATATAGCCCAAACCCATTTATTTATGTACTATATCCGTACCTCCCACTTCCCCTCTGAATTATAATTTAATAAATCGTATTAAAATTATAATTTTCATGTGATACATGTAAGCTGTGCTGAATCTTCAGCAAACAGCCATTTTGTGCATGGCCGTTATACACGGACTGGCACAATACCCCCATCCCTGATGAGACTGTTAAAAAGGAAACCATTCTTTTTTAATGGTCTTACTTAACTATTTTTACATCTTCTTTAATTACTTACATTTTAAATTCAGCATTTATATTATACATTTTAAACATGCAAGTTATGTCATTCATTCAGTAGCAATATACACCCATAGCCCTTCAAACATCAACCTGCATGGCTCAGACTACATCGTCCCCCCCGCATGCCACCTCGATACCATAAGAAACCCAGAGCATCAGCTTACAGATCCTTACTTCATGCAGAACTCTGTGACGAACAATGTATGTCAAGTACCGTAAATGTGTAATAAATGCGTCCCAGCTCACGTCTTTGGAGGCTTATGAGATCCTTTTGCATTTTAGAACACGAAAAACAAGCTCTTCATTTTCGAAGAGGTAATTTGAATGAATACCTTAGTAAATGCACCCACGCTTCTTTCTTTTAAGACTTATAGGGTCTTTTCGCATTACAAGGTAAGAAGGTCCCTGAGAGGAAAACAAAAGTTTTTCCCTTTTCTCAGCCCAACGGTACCCCCCGCATTAGTGACAGGGTACATACGCTGACATAACGCCACAAAATTCCGAACTACATAAGATCTGCAGCCAACCCTCCAAACTCTCATCTCCCAAAGAACATGAGCAAACCGACATAATTCAAACCTTACATGCAATGCCTGAAACAACCACCAAATCCTCACCTCCACTTTTATACGACATACTCACTTACACTACACTGTTATTTACTATTTATTTTTACTCCCCCCAGGCTTCGGCGAATCTGGCCTATATCCCCTGCCTTTTCCATATTTCTTACCCTGGTCATTTACTTGACTGTCAATATATTTGACATTCGTTTCTGAATTCCAATTTTTTTTTTTGTTTTTATATATCCCCTTTGATAATCATCATCACTGTCCCATCCTATTGCGCTAATACATGAATTTTCCCTAAATTTATCTGGGTGTTTGTCCAGTTGGTTCATGTCCAACACATTCAATAACTCCGCCATGTGTTCCATTGTGTTTACATTTGCTGTCAACAATGCTTGTTCTATTCGGAAAGGAAAATTATGTCTAATTATTCTAATAATTTGACCCTCCGATGTTTGGCAGGTGTTTAAATTTTTTAATTTGGCTGCTTGCCTACGAAAAAATTGAGAGTAGTTTTCGTTCGTGTTACTCTTGTATTTTTCCTGCATTATTTGATACAGGATAGTCTCCTGACATTCTGGGCTCCAAAAATTGTTAACAATCATATCCTTATATTGATTGAAAGTTGGAGGATGATGAAACAAAGACTCCCACCAAGCTAATGTGTCTCCATTAAGATGAGCGCTGGCAACAAGCAATTTACTGATTTCATTTACTTTGTTTATCCGAAAGTAATTTTCCAGACTTCTTATATGCTCCACTGGAGCCTCCCCCACTTTTCCTTCAAATGTATGGATTTTTAAAAAATGGTTAATATTTAATTGTGGCAGCTGATCACTTCCATTGGTCTTTTCTATACGACCATCCAGATGATCTCCACTATTTGCCATATGGTTGTCTTGTTCATTTTTAATATTTTCAACCATCCTATTTTGTTTGTACTCCATTTCTGTGTCCTGCTTTGTCTCCTCTGGCCCTAACTTAACTGACTGACTATCTCTTATATTTGCTTCTATCTCATCCTCCTTAGTTTGCTTAGATTTATCACATTTCATTTCCCACTTTTGAAATCTTAAATCTATTTCTTGTACTAATTCGCTTCGCATTTCCTCTATTTTCTGAACGATATTTTCCTCTTGTTTAGCCCTCTCTGTTCTCCATCTTTCTACTTCTTTTGACATTTTAGCCATTTCCTTTTTCACAAGGTTTGCGAAATCTTTCATCATTTCCTTTAAGCATTCTTTTTCCTTTCCTAGTTCGTTTTTCTGACAGTCCACTTCCTGTTCTTTGGACAGGTTTACTAGCGTTTCACTGATTATTGCCTGTTCCATTCTGATTTTCCCTGCTCTCGTAAGCATGTACGGGTTTAGATTTACTGAACTTGAAAGTCAAGGTATTCTTACCTTTATACTAATGTTTATTAACTCAATTCCAGAAAAATATTTAATTTAATTTCATATAGTAAATTCGCAGTACACCACGTCTTACGCTATGCCCTACTAATCGCCCTTTCCTCCAAGCACATTCCCTGATTTCTAATGACAATTTACTCAAACGTGTGATAATATAACAAAAAATTTCAAATGCCCCATTCTACTTATATGCTCTAATAAATGACAGAATTATTTATCTAACTTCTGTTAATAATTTATTTCGTTCACGATAATAAATTTTTGCTCGAAAAAGAAAAAATCTTATAACTAAATAATCAAAACCGTATATTTCAACCTTCTCTTATGCAATTATTAAAATCCTATCTCATTTACAATGTTCTTCTCTTAACTTAGCTGTCCTAACTTTGTTTTGAAACCACGAAAATATAGTATAGATTTCTACTAATACTATCTTTTTTTCATCTTAACCTAGTTCGTCTTTACCACGATTGAGGCGCCATATTTCTGTACCGGTTCGACGTCTTTACCACGATTGAGGCGCCATTTTTCTGTACTGGTTCGATGACCCTGTAGTGGTCTTGCATGGTTAGACTCTCATACGCACCGAGCATGAAGTGACACATGCTACAGAATGGGACATCGATAATAATTCTCTAAAATATTTTTGATTAAATATGAGTAAATACCTCAAAGAAATTATTAGAGGAAGTAGATTGAACCTAAAATAAAGCCCATCCAGACCTTCCTTGTTAAATTGTTTCATTAGCCGATTAATTATACGTTGACTAATTAAAGTGTTACGTTGACTAATTAAAGTGTCCTTACACACCTTTAAGAGTACTGAATATTTCCTTCAGTCTCTAGCGCCACTCCCGTTCAAGATTATACTTATTCCTTTTCTTTCCCGAAAGAGTGTGTAAAATGTGACTAGTCATTAACGAATATGAATATTTAGAGACGTTCGGACTAAAATAAAAGAAACAATCCAACTCCCCGGTAAGTTATCCCTATCTAGCTCACTTGATATTCTATAAATCTCAGGTTAACTACATGGATTTTTATTTTGATTAAAAAAAAACTATATATCTGTACTCATAACTTAATAATTATTTTAAAGCTAAGTCAAAAACTTATAAACAATTTTAATTATAAAAGTGAATATTTATTATCCCCAGATTATTATATTTATCCTCCACTAATGCATACATATAAGTCCAATATATATAAAAAATATTTAAATTATATTTACCCTCCACCGATGCATATACATATGATCCCAAGATATATAAAAGAAAAAAAAACAATATCTAAAAGATTACACAATGGGTGAGCCCTATATTCCTTCCCACTTTAGAGTAATAAATCCATATAACAAGGTATGCAGTAATAATATATATATCATTAAAAAAAATTTACAAAGAACATAAATGAGAGAGAAAAAAAAAATAATAGAATATAAAATATATATATATAACCAACTATACACGCTCCTCTGACTTGTTCTTGTATTCAATTCGAACTTCCTGGGCCACACGGCTACTTCATAGGGCGGATAAGGCTTCCATTCACCGACATACTTTGAGTCTTTCTTGTCATCAGGGTCTGCTATTTCTTCTAAGGCATCTTTGGACTTGATAGCCAAACAGGTGGTGTACTATGGCTGAAAGTCTACTCCATGGTAGGATAATAACCCGGAATGTATAATTGAGCCATCTTTCAAATTATCGGATCTGTAAGTATACTTCTCCCATATATATGTATATCGCACACGGCTGATTAGGGCAAGTAGATCCTAAATAAATTGCAGTTCTCCAACTATGATTCGTCTTTCATTTTTTTTTTTTTTTATTTAAACGTATTGAGAATCCATGTTGTTGATCATTTTCCAAACTCCACTTAACGATCCTTGCTAAATGCTAATTTTCCAAATTCTTTTTCTGGGAAATAACCAAGTGATTATAATTTTAACAGACACAGTTCATTATCTCCTTTCTCTCTGTCGGATTGTTTTTCACAAATCTATACTGTTCCATTTTTTTTAGACTAGCGGGAGACAAGATTTAACTTTCTAAATCTTTGCCATTGGAATGCTTTTGCAAGCTAGCATTAACTTGTCTGCACTCTTTAGCAGGCTAATCTCCCTTGGTCCGCACACTTTAGCAAGCTAGTACTCTCGACTTGTCCGCACTCTTTAGTAGGCTAATCTCCCCTGGTCTGCATGCTTTAGCAAGCTAGTACTCGACTGACTCAAAGCCCCCAGTAAGCAGCACATATAGTCCAAACAGTCCAATTGTCATACCCCCTCTATGAGCTATTGCATCAGCTAATAATAAATTTAATTATACCTTCATATACCTTTCTACATTCCTTTACCTTTTTATTTATTAAAGTACACTTTTGCAAGCTTCCATATTGAGTACTTGACACCCCTTGTGCTTACATTCCTTTCTTAAATAAAATCTATTTTATCTTTATTCACGATCAACCGAAAATTCTTTTATACAAAACATTTTCTTCGGTTGAAAGTAGATTGTAATTAGCAAAAAGGTTTTTTCCCTTTACAAATTTAATTAATTAATTTCAAACCCTCTCATTCTAACAATTAGAAAAGAGAAATTCCAATAAATGCAAAAATTTTTAACTATTTAGAATTTTCTTTTCTTTTTTTAGGAAAATAATAAAAAATAAAAATACATTTCTATATATGTGTGTTCGAACATTTATAAGTAGTAAAATACAACAAAAAAAAACTGTTCTACACATAAACAAATATTACAACTTATTTTCCCTTTTTTGTTTTTTTTTAGACAGGTTTGCTAGTCGAATAAATTATTAAAACATATATACACTGCATACACTTGTACTGTGGGTATAATAAGAATATAATATAGCCCAAACCCATTTATTTATGTACTATATCCATACCTCCCACTTCCCCTCTGAATTATAATTTAATAAATCGTATTAAAATTATAATTTTCATGTGATACATGTAAGCTGTGCTGAATCTTCAGCAAACAGCCATTTTGTGCATAGCGGTTATACACGGACTGGCACAAT